>MJUU01006115.1:472-55167 GCA_002080025.1 Modiolus philippinarum | reverse complement strand
CGGGCGAATAATCCCTACGTGCAAGATTTCGACCCGAGCAATCCGACCAACTATCTGATGTATCTGGACGCGAATAATATCTACGGATGGGCGATGAGTCGGGCCCTAGCCTGCCCACCGGAGATTTCCGGTGGATCGATCTCTCGGAAGTCTCAGACCTTCGCACGCTCGGCGAAGCGGATGGGCAAGGATTTATCTTGGAAGTGGATCTCGAATATCCCATGGAGCTCCACGATCGCCACAACGACTATCCCCTCGCGCCAGAATCCATGGTGATCAATGGAGTCAGGAAGCTGGGGCCAACCTCCACGACAAGGAGAAATACGTGGTCCACTACGTGAATCTCAAGAAGTATTTTGCCCGGGGTCTGAAGCTGAAGAAGATCCATCGCGTCCTTCGATTGACCCAGAGCCCATGGCTGAGGGGGTACGTGGAGAAGAATACGGCCTGCAGGGCGGCAGCATCCACAGCCTTCGAGAAGGACTTCTTCAAGCTCTTGGTCAACTCGGTATTCGGGAAGCCCATGGAAGATATCTGCAATAGGGTGGACGAGCGGCTAGTGAATAGCGAGAAGGTCTCCCGGAAGCTAGTGGCAAAGCTCAACTTCAAGCGCAGGACGGTCTTCAGCGAAGATCTGGCTGTCGTCCATCTGCATCGCATCAAGCTGTTCTTCGATTAACCCATATACCTAGGATTCTCCATCCTTGATATATCAAAGATCCTGATGGCCGACTTCGTCTACCATTACCTCAAGCCTCGGTTCGGCGACCGACTCAGCATCTGCTATACGGATACGGATAGCTTGATCTTCGATATCTAGACGGCGGATGTATACAAGGATATGGCGGAGAGCGTGCAGAAGTGCTTCGATACGTCCAACTACTAGTATGCCCCACACCATGCCTACGGGATCCAGACCGGCGTGAATAAGAAAGTGCTCGGCAAATTCAAAGATGAGTGCGGCGGCCACCCGATGACTGAGTACGTGGGTCTCCGGCCGAAAGCATATGCCTTCAAAGTAGATCGCGAGGAGTGCAAGAAGGCTAAAGGCGTGCAGAAGAGCGTGGTCGATACCAATCTGACCTTCGCCAACTATAAGGAGTGCCTGGATACGGGCAAGGAGAAATATCGGTCGATGAACATCATCCGCAGCCGGCAAGAAATCTCTCTCCTCCAATGACGGTAAGCGCCACATCCTACCCGACGTCATCAGCACCCTTGCACATGGTCACTACCGAATCACCCAAGACTGAGAAGTCGCTCCCACCCATCCCCTCCCCATTCCAGAATTTCTCGAGGTCCGTGAGCCTCGGGAAAATCTTCTCTCTTCGCCGCCCTATCGCCTCTCGGCAGGCTCTGACGGGTGCGGATGCCCATCACTCCTTAGATAAATGGATAAGCCCCTCACCAATCTTGAGCTCGAGCGAGCCGTGAAGAATTTGCATATCCCCAACTTCAGAGACGTTTTCATGCGCGACGGCCTACTAGCCAAGCCCAGAGACCTCGAGAGCGGCATCCTGAATCATCATGATCTCGCGGGCCTCGGGATTCACTGGACGTGCTGGTTCAAAGACCGCACCCGGAGAATCTACTTTGGATCATACGGATTGCCGCCACCGACCGAGCTAAGACGTTATCTGGGCCTGCCGATCGATCATAATACGGACGACATGCAGCCCCGCGGATCGGTCATCTGCGGCAATCTCTGCCTTTATGTCTTGAAGCCACTATCGGAAGGCTGGACCTTCGAGGACGCCGTCTTCTCCCTGCTATAGATAAAGTATGGTCGATAAATTTGGAATAAGCCTGGGCCTCACCCGAGGGCCGACCGCAAGGATGAGATCGAAGAGGATCTGGATATGAATTTCAATCGCATCGTCAATCTCAAGTATCCGGAGAAGAATAATGACGGCGCGACTAAGAGATTCGTTAAGCAATCCCAGAATAGGCTAGAGGCCGCGGACAATAAGCTGAAGGAGAAGGTCGTGAAACTGCAGGAGGTGCGGCGCCTGAAGACGGCCGGGAAGAATGACGTCATGGCCCTGAGGAAGCTTCTGGACTCGAAGGTGGATATACCGGATTGCAGCAATACCAATGGCGGCCGGAGAGACGTGGATATCGATATGCGGAAGAATCTCATTATGAATCTCCCGCTCCCCCGGACGGATAATGAGCCCATCACCAAAGCCGTCTACGACCACCTGCAGGTAGATCTAGACTCATTAAGGCTCTTCGTCGAGCTGAAGCATGCGTAAATCAAGACTTTCTGGTCTCCCTTGATCGAGACCAGAAAGCCATCTGGGATCATTGCCAGTCGGATTGCTTCACCCATAAATTGAAAGACTTAGGATAGCCAAACCATTTCACGAAGATTTCCTTGACCCCTCCCCTGGTTCGTCGCCACATGATATTCTCGATGCAATAGACGTCCTGGTCGCCGTGCGCTGGAGCTCCGGTTCGTAGAAGGATCCCTGGATCTCCTCTCCTTGGAAATCTTTGAGACGATAGGTCGGCGGCTGAGTGCCCAAGACCTGCGAGCCGGCGAGGACTTCCTCTTTCCAGCGGTGCGTATATCCCTTCTCAAAGATGCCGTTCTTCTTGGCGATCCGGACCCTATCCCGGGATCGAATCGCGGCTGCTGCATGGGCGGAAGATCTCCATAGATTCCAGAAGACCTTCGCATGAATCTCATTCTGGCTGGCGGCGACGGGAGTCATCTTTATGGATCGATGCTTGGAGGTATTATACTTCCGTGCCAGATCCTCCAGGATGGGAAGGTAGGCGTGCGTGCTATTGGCCGAAGTATTTTGGAACATCCTCTCCTTCATGGTGCGATTCCAGCGCTCCAGGACGCTCGATTTCTCCTCATTCTCCGTCGAGTAGAGCTCGATCTCATGCTTCCGGAGCAGATCCTTCACCTCCCGATTATAGAATTCGGAGCCCTTATCCGTCCATAGCTTCTGCGGGGTGCGATCCTTGAAACGGTCCGGAAGGCATCGCGCACCCTGATCCCCTTCTTATCCTTGAGCGGCACCAGCCAGCCATACTTGGAGAAGACGTCGATGATGCTCAAGAGAAATTTATAGCCTCGATTATCGCGGGCGAAGGCGCTCATATCCACGAGCTCTTTGGCTAGCTGGTCGGACCAGCGCACTTTTTTTTTCTTAATCCCCAGCCCAAATCGTGCCTAGGTGCCGTAAATAGGTCTGACGATACTTCGATCCATGCGATCGCGGGCCGTGGGCTGCTGAATGCCGTCCAGCTCCTTGAATATGGTCTTATCGCAGATGGAATTGCGAGCGGCCGTATCCTGGTGCTGAGCATAGCAGAGATCGTGGTGATAGGAGGCCTTATCCACGCGATTGATTGGCATGGACCAGGGTTTGGGGTGCCTTCAGACGGTTATTAAGCTTGGTGCCGGGGCTGGTGAAATTATGCGCTGGTAAGTGCATTTCCAGGGGAATGCGATTGAGCATCTTAATCCAGAGCCCGGCGACCGACGCAGCGATAAATTGGGACTTCTGGGAGCCGCAGACGGCGCAGGTTCCGACCTTCCGCAGCCTCCCGTTGCTTGCGGATCCCTAGCGTATCGGTGGGCTTTCGGTATTTCACGCAGTAGATCATACTTTATCTATATAAATGGACGTGCCCACCAGGAGCAATCCCTACCTCCTCCCCCAGCGATTGATTCGCGGTCTCATCGTCGGGAAGTCGGGCTGTGGCAAGACCACGCTGCTGAATAATCTTCTCCTTCGCTCGGGGTTGTTGGACTACGATCGCCTCTACGTCTTCGGAAAATCTCTTCACCAGCCCATCTATCAAATCTTGCAAGCGGCGCTGGAGAAGGGTCTGGCCAAAGAGGCCATCCGAGAGCTTCTCACCCTGCCGGGTGAATATCCGCTGCTAAATCTCGTCGAGACTCTTCCTTGAGGGTCTGGTTGGATCGATGCCTCCCTCTTCGAGCAGGACGGCGACGTCCCCGACCACCGCGAGCTCGATCCAGCGGATAAGAATCTGATGGTCTTCGACGATTTGATGCTGAGCAAGCAAAATAAGTGCGAGGATTACTACGTGCGCGCCCGTCATAATAACGTCGATTCCTTCTACCTCTGCCAGAGCTACTTAAAGCTGCCGCGGCAGACCATCCAGGAGAATGCCAACTTCATCTGCCTCTTCCGCCAGGACAATCGAAACCTCGACCATATCCATTGCGACTTCTGCAAGGACCTATCGCTCGACCAATTCAAGACTCTCTGTCGCCGATGCTGGTCGGAGCCCGATGGATTCGTGACCACCGATCTGACTAGTCCCCGAGAGGCCGGAAGATATCGGTCCAAACTAGATGAATTCTTCGTAGTCCAAGATAAATTATGAATCCCATGATGAAAGATTTTCTTCTGGCTCAATTCGTCGAGCAGACCATGTCTTGGAAAAATCTCTGCCGCAGGTGCTCGCTCGAGCATCACCTCCAGCAATTCAAGGATCTCGGGCGATGCTGGTGCGGACTGGATGATCCGAGAGCCGGTCTGGAGAACTGCGGCGATCTCTTCCAATCTTGCATTTCCAAGCGCCTTCAAGCCGATCTTGCGGAGAGCGATGAATGCCGATGCCCATGCAAGCATGGAGAGTTGGAGATGGAGACTGCAGAGTGCGGGAGATGCGGATTGGTATGGCTCATGCCCCGTCAAGCCCTGGACGAAATCAGCACCTTGGGGAGATATAGCACCAAACCTCGTCCTTTGCCCCAAAATCCTGCGGTCAAAAGGTGGTGAGAGGTCATCCATGCCAGCTTCCTTGCCGACCGTGAAAGGATATGTGCACGAGGCATATCGCCTTATCGTGGAAGGTTCGCTGCCAGCACGCGTGCAAGACCGGAAGAGTCTGCATGACGACCTGCCCAGAAGGATACGGAGGTGTCCAATACATGCAACGGCTGTGCATGGGGTATCAGGGTCATAGGACAATTTTCTTGATCATTGCGATCATCAAGGAATGGTTCACCGGCGCTCGAAGATATTCAATTACCGTAGCACACAAGGTAACAGACACATAGAAGATCATCGTAGTCAAAATCAGACTCAAACTGCAAATTTTGGAAATTTCAAGATAAAGAGACCAGAAGCTGATGATGGTACAAACAGCTTACAGGGATATTTGGCTCACATTTAGATGATATCCGAAATCAAAAGGTGGACGATATCATAAAGGTCACTAGTTTAAGGGGCTCAGCGCAGGAGGTACCATGAGATCTCAGATCAGACTTAAGACGAAGTCATACACTTTTAGTTACATCACTTACATCACGTTTTCAACCATCAATTTAATCTGAGCTTTAAAGAACACAAAAGAAGAAAACCTCATGCGCAAAGAGCCAGACACTACCCGAATTTGCACAAGAGATCAAAAGATTAACTAGACCAGATTATCCAACAGCTCCACTGGAAGTTAATGTACCGTATAAGTGGTTATTTTCGCGGGACGCAAATTTTGCGATTTCTATCAAAATTGCTGGACTTTATTTTCGCGGGACTCAAATTTTCGCGATTGCATTTCATTTACTGTATAAAGCCTCATATAAATTATATTTCGCGGTATACAATTTTCGCGACTTCAGAATGGTCGCGAATAAAGCGAAAATTAAGTCCTCGCGAAAATAACCACTTATACGGTATTTTTATTACGTGGTTGTTTTATGGATTCCTTTAGCGAATCAGACTTTGAATGCGTCTAGAATACGAGGCATTTACAGCTGGATATAGGAGAAAATTTTCATATCGCTCCCCTCTGCGTCGACAAATTTACGTATTTGAAAAAAGTGCTGATGACGGAAACATCAACACAATAATAGACAGGCTAGCTAGAACTAGTAGTTAAGAAATGACAATTCTGCCACAAGACCATTTTCATGAAGAAATCCTGCATAATACCCCACCCCGTGGACCCCGGGATGTAAATGGGTCTTGAGCGGGTCGGGGGATGCTGAAAAGTGCTGGGAGGCAAGGACCCACCAAAATAGATTTTAAAATCTGGAAACCTAATAAATCATGAATTCCGAATCTTCTCAAAAGACGAATAGGCAAATCCGATTTCGGGAAGAGAGCGACGAGGGGGTGAGAAAGAGGGCACAGGCTCAAAGGGAGGCCAGACGCGACTCGATTCTGAGGTGGCGCGACCTGCCTTGGGAAATATTCCAAGTGGTTGGGGTCAAGGAGACGAAAAGCCAGTATGGGGATGGCATGATTCTGATGCTGGAGAGGAAAGGGGTAGAAACCAAGGTCTGGGCGTGCAGCAGGATGGTCCGGGAAATGCAGCGGATACCGCGGAAAAAGTGGCACCTGCTCAAGATTGATAATTATGGAATGAAGAATCAAAGAAGAGCGGACACGACTACTTCGACTTTGCAGTGGTGATTTGAGGGGGCGTGGGAAAATACTTTCTGATGGGGAAACCCATCGGAAAAGATATTTTTGAGGGCTGGGATCAGCGAGAGCCTTGGGAATGCTTGGCTAGATCTTCGCTGAAAGGAGCGAGGGCTGGCACAAGCGATCCTTATTATCATAATAATAATAAAACTTCAGGCAGACGACAGTTGCACCATTTTCATCCGGGAGCTGAGCCTGATAGGATCTGGCCAAGCGGAGAGTATCGCGATGCTTCTTCTTCTTCTTGGCGAGTCGCTTGGTGATCAGCGAGAGCACTAGGGAGGTCGTAGCACTCAGGCAAGCGAGGGATCGAAGGGGGAGGGACGCCGCGGCACCAACCCCGGTCAAAGGCGATCCCATGGTGCCGCTTGTTAGCAATAGACTGCTAATGGAGGTCGCAGCTAGGATAATGGAAACTACCTCATCCAGCCGCTTATAGATGCAAAGCATGCGGGTATATTTCTGGACCTCGGACTCAAGGAAATCCTCGAGTCTGGCATCTACTTCATCAGTCATTTATCTAGGGGGTCCAGAGAAGCATGCAAAGGAGGGAGACGTTCTTGAAGGGGTTATTGGGCCTAGGATCAATCCGGAGCCATCGTAGAGCTTACCATCGCGCCTCAGATATTAGACGTCACCCACGATCTCCGGCAGTCGGGCTGGGGAGAGAAATAAGCCCTTCCCGTGAGGCTTCACGCAGCAGACTTGGCCACCCTTTTTGAGGTATAATCCAGTCCCTAACGCCTTATTGATGGCGACGCCAACCAGACCGCTCAAGGCTCCCACTCCCAAGGCTTGAAGGACGGTCTTGGCTACCATGGGGAGGGCTCTCATCGCCAGACCGGCGAGCATGGGGAGGAAGCCACCCTCTTTCTCCATATTTTGCTTCAGCTGGGAGGTGATCATCTCCAAGATCATTCCTCCTTCGCCGGCCGGCATGAACTTATTGATCTCCTGGATCTGCCGATTCGTGAGCAGCAACGTATCATTGCCTGAGAGATTCTCGTGCGAGAGGCGGATGCTCACGGGGCATGGCTTGCGCTTGGCTGAGCTTTTCCTTCTGGCTTGAGGTCAGGTTCAGACCATACTCGGAATACATCATTTATTTATATCTCGCGAAGGTGGAAACGCATGGTCAAGTGCTTGCCGCGGAGATCAATGGGCAAACCATCCTGATCGGTGATATGCTTCACCATGAAATGCATGGTATTCACGGTCACCGGAAGGTAGATCAGAATCTTGGGATTCTGGACGATCTTCATGCCGGGGAGACATTGGAAATGGGGAAAAAGCTTTAGGTGACGGGCTGCTGCACGCCGTCGACGTAGCTTCCACTGATGATATCGCTATTCACCAGGATACTATTGACGTTGATGATATTCACGATGCTCTCGCTCTTGAAATATCCATTGGTCTTGGCATCGTAGATATAGGTCTCATCGTTGAATCCTAGGACGGTCCGGATACTATTGGGGACGTCGAAATTTACTTGCTGGTGCTCTCGCAGGATGAGGACGGCTCTCAGAGTCGCTCGGTTGTCCCCGATGATGATCTTTGCACCGTGGCTATTTTGACGCATACGCCTCTGGATCTCGGCATTGATATAATCGTTATCGTAAGATCCGACCTTCAGGGCGATGGGGAACCATCGCGCGCAATCGTCGGGGGAGTAGGAGAAGACGCGATTTCTTTCGTGAATATTGGGGAAGGAGTAGTAGGTCTCCAGGTTGACCAGGGCCATCTCGTACCTCTTGGAGCGATCCAGACGGATGGGCTGATGGAATCGCGTGGAGATCCGGCCGCCCCGTCCAGAGATAACCAGGGAGAATCCACGCTTTGGGGGTCGTATTCTTGACGATCTGCAGAAGCTCGTTCATTTATATATGGCTCAGTAGACGACGCTCATCTTGCGGCCATCTGATTCGAATTGGATGATGCGATCCGAGATGACCAGTGCGAAGGCTTGGGTATCGGCGGCGGCAGTGCGGTCGAATTTTGCCTCGATATAGACGTCGATCGTCGAGTCCTTTGAGCACTCGCTCTGGTTGGACACGTCGAATACGAAGAGGGGATGGAGATCGGTAAAGTCGGCGGAGGTGATGCCTTGATTGCTCACCAGGTGATCCATATTAAAGAATTCCAGCGGAAATCGGCGGCCTCCTTATAGAGCCTGGAGATCTTCTGATTCGTGAAGGAGTCATTATAATCCGCGGCGGGATATTTCTGGGAATTCAAAGTGACCCAAATATCATTCACGCGGCAGTGGTCGAAGATGGCGGAGTTGGCTTCTTGATCGTTACTCTTAGCGGTCTGGAAGGCGACGATTTCCCATCTGGGTCTTTCGGGCTGCTTCTGGTGGAGAGGCGCCAGGTGAATTTATTGCTTTCGGGGACGGCGATCGAATCGCACTGCCTCATGCGGAAGCCGATATCTAGCTTCACCTTGCTCTCAATGGTCTTATAGAGCCGCAGCTTCTGATCGTCGGAGGGCACTACGTTAGGGATGAACCATGAGAGATTGCTGAGGACGATCTTGCCAGGATTGTTGATATTGGCAGGATCCCGGACGATGGCGTCATTATCCGATGCGCGGACGAGAGTGAGCTAATGCTTGAATCCGTAAACCAGCTTATCGAAGTCCTGGGCAAAGCCAAAGATATGCTTCAAGGGGATGGTGAAGGAGAAGGATCCCTTATTGGCGGGCTTGGCGATGATGTAGGCCTTCCGCTTGGGAAACCCCAGATTCGCGACGGCGGCGTCGAGGGAATCTTTGACCCATAGCTGGTTGAGGCCTTGGGACTTGGAGAAATCGTCGGGATACGAAAGAAGCCCAGCATGGTGGTGGCGACCCCGGGATCGTTCAAGTGATCAATCAACTGCCCGGAAAGGTTGTAGCTGATGGACTTGAAGAGGTACATCATTGCATTATTGAGAAGGGAGATGAGGTTGGCATCGGCAAAGGCCGACCCATCACCCTTCTGGAGCCTTCCCTCCAGCAAGAGATAGCTCTGGAATGGATGGAGGAAGAGATCCTGCGACTCGATGCTGAGGCTGATCTCGGTGCCGGGGCTAATCAGCTGCGTCGCGGTGATGGGATGGTATTTGTTGAATTCGTACTCCTGGATGCTTTCGTCGAAGACTAGGTCTTTACGGAGATTCATCATCTCGGCCATTTATCTATAGGTATGCACGCGTGCGATGCCTGCGCCTGCGATGAGGTTATGGATATTCCCCTCGTGCTTCGATAGGATGGCGGCGGCTTTCGGTTGGAGCTGGGGCTTAGGTTTGGGCTCGGAGGGGATCTTGCTCACCAGATGGTCCACGGCTTTGGTGGCACCCTTCTCCACTCCTTTGATGGCTGCATTCATGGCGGCGGTGGCAGCCTTCTTCCCCAGGGTCTTGACGGCGGCAGAAGTGAAGACTCGCCCAAGCAGATTCCTCACGGTATCGAATATTCCCCGACCCCCGACCGCATATTTACGGCGATATCTGTGCTTCGTGACTAGCATAGTTTATTCAAGGATATTACGATGAAGGCGCTTATATCTGGCATTATCGATATATTTTCCACTTCGGAGGGCGTCGAGGATGGCTACGATCTCATTGCGGACGCCGGTATTCCCAGCCTTGAAAGCCTGAGCGCATAAATCTAAGCGCTCGGTCAGCTGCGTCAGGTCTGATGGAAGGAAGAGCATCCCGCTCCTTTTCTTATCCTCATAGATATGGGATACGATGGCCTTCCACTTGAAACTGCGGTTGGCCTTGGGTGTCTTGGAGAGGGCGCTATTATTCTGGTTGATCGCATAGGTCTTCTTCAGGATATCGCTGTAAGCCTCCAGATCGTCCATATCGAAATCTTCGGGCCTCTTCATTACCATGAGCTCCCAGAGCCCAGGCGTCCCCTTATATCGCTGGCCACTGACCAGGAGATCGTCGCCGTCGAAGGTGACCGGAGCATTTCCGATAATAATTCCGCCATTCTCCGATCTCAGCCCAAAGGTATGATCCGTCTGATTTGTCATGCTCATCTGAAGATAGTGCTGCGCCCGGGCCCCAGGATGGTGCCGGGATCCTCTTCGATCGGAAGCGGATCTGCAAAGTCTGGAGGAGGGGACAAGGCAGAAGCTGGGAGTGGGAGCGGCAGACCCCTGGTGATTTGCAAGGCAGCTTTCTCTTGGGCCTCAACCACGGGCTTCAAGAATCTGCCGAGGTCTCAACTTACGGCCAGCTTATCCAAGCGACCCTTCAGCTGACTCGCCTTGATATTCTGCTTCACGTCGTGCAGCGATTTGGCCAGAGCATCGCGCTGCTCCTTGCTCGTGATCTTGATGAAGCTCAATTATATAGGTTTGCCTACGATCATGACTTTTTCGGATACCCTGGGAGCATTCGAAAAGGCAGACGACCTCATCACCATCGGCCGTACTTTGCGGCCCAGGCGAAGGTATCCGAGCGTGAGAGGTTCGGGGGTGGGCAATCGGGAAGCGTTTAGCATTCGGAGGGGCTATCGGGTGGGGCGGCCTGTATTTCAGATGAGAATAGGTCATCCGCAAATGTTAATTTCAACGGTCATTCAATGGAAGGGAGATACGGCCGCATTTAAACGTCCACGTTTTACTTCAGGGCTGGGCCCCACGCACAAGTGGGAGGATGTTCGCCTTCAAAGGGGTATCTCTAATGCTTCTATGCAATCCAGATGCATTAGGTTTTCCCATGGAAAGTCCACACTATAACGTTCATGTAAATTGTAATAATCATGTGTATTCCTAGAGAAATCAAAACGTGAACCAAAATCCAAGTCATTGAGTGGGCGATCAGTCGCCTTCGTCCTGGAGTCTGTTGTAACCCGCATCTGCACCTCTCCTGTGGGTGTGAAAAACTGTGCCGATGCAGATGCGGAGAGTCCTGTCCCCTGGGCTCCTGCAGTCTTCACATTCTTCCTTCTGTTTGGACATGGAGTTATGTCGGTCATCTGCAATATTGTCTTGATCTTGCTTTAAAATTCGTGCCTACCACCAATTGTAGCGTGTCCTTTCCAAAATCTATGTTCTCATGCGACAGGGTTTGACTCTTGCCTCTGGTTTTACTATATACAGCGGTACCCTACAGACTCATTTAACAATTTAAGTGAGGGCATTTTGTCGGGCATTTGTTAGAGTAATCCGTAAAAAGTTAATGATTTATTAATTGAAATAACACTTAAAAGCAAATACGGGTCAATTAATTTAAGTTAACGGTAATAACTCAATGTAGCGCCTCAGTTCGCTAATAACCCTAAAAATAAATGAAATAAGTAATGGAACTGGAGTTAAGGGATAGCTCTGATATCCGATATTAGGACAAAATGGGATTTATATATAATAAATTATACAAGCAATAAATGTAAATGTAAATTAAATCGCAATGTTTAACAGTTATTTAAAATGTTTTGTTACTAATATGGTTCCATATTCTTCGTGCATGTTCTTTATAATGTCAATTTGAGAAAAATGTATTACTATTTAAAGTGTGTGAAAAGTGCAATAAATTTACAATATTTCCTTAACGTTGTATTTTATATTCAGCAAATAAGTATGAGTGTGTCGCTGGCGTGTCTTTCTCTTCATGTTTGGTTATAATTTCAATGTAGAAAAATAGTGGCGCTATTTTCAATTGATCCTTTCTAATGTGAATAAACTAAACTATTGCTTTACGACATGATTTTAGCCGTTTTAAGGTGGCCATGCTTGTCCATGTAAGAATTTACTAAACAGCAACACAATGGGCCGCTACCGTGTCTTACCGGTGACGAAATGGAAAAATAAAACTTTTTGCAACGACGCTGTAACTTTTAAGTATTCACAAATATTTCTTCTTTCAATTTGTTTTCCAAAGGATAAAATGTTAAACTATGTTACTGCTGGTAGTCATATTTGATGAGGTGTGGACCTCCCGGATACCTTTATTGGAAGGTACAATCAAAGTACCATTGTATTCTAATTGGACAGATTGTTTCTGAGAAGATCTTTGAATGTGTTTGAATGCATTATCCATTAGGTCCCATTTCAGACGACCTTTCAAAATATTTAGGTAGGGGTTCCCTTAACAATTCAGATAATAAATACTGCTGAAATCAAAACATTGGAAGGTCCCATTCAAATGAATTTAGGCAAGGGTTCTCCTTATTAACTAATGCATACATATTGCTGAAAACAAAACCTAAAATTTAGCAGAATACTTTTTTTCTAAAATTTCAGTTTTCCCCTTATAATCTAGGCAATACATATTGCTGAAATTAGAAACATTCTGAGTCCCCTTTTAGAAAATTTGGGCAGGGGTTCCCCTTATAATCTAATTTATAAATATTGCTGAAATCGTAAATAAAATATGTAGAATACTTTTTTCTAAAATTTCAGATTTCTGGACTGGTTTCCATGGCAACTGAGAGCTCCACCATTCATTACAACACATATGAGAACACAATTCAAAAATAAAGAGCTATGCCGAATGCAACGTGATACGACCGCAGCATGTCCACCACTGATATTTGAACAAGTGTAATTTGAAGTAATGTGGACACCGTAAAGAGCTTGACACAAAAATTAGATGGACATAATAAGGTGCTCGACACAGTAATTAGCTAGACACAAACTAAGGAACATAAACATTATCCTTTTTGATCCCTTAAAGCTCGGAAAGGGTGAGAGTTACACCAAAGCTGATGACATAGTACTTAAAAGCTTACATCATGTGGAATCATAGGAAAACATGCAATCGAGTTTAATTAAAAAATAAAGATTTTACATATTTTGAAAAATTTCAATTTTGGCCCCTTTGACCCAAAATACACAAAATCTGGTGACATACTTCTATAAAATTACAACAACAAAAAATCCATCAAAATTCGATTAAAAATAAAGATTTTACATATTTTGACAAAAATGCAATTTTTGCCCCTTTGACCCCTTATAGCTCAAAAACGGTAAGAGCTACGACAAATCCTTTGGCATAGTACTCAAAGCCTACAATGAGAAAAATCAAAAAAAAAAACAAATCCCGTCAAAATAAGATGAAAAATAATTTTTTACGTAATCCTCACATTTGTAAGTTTGGCCTCCATTTTGCCCCTCATAGTTCCGAAAGTAGACAAGTTAGTTATCAAAAATATTATGGTTAAGCTTATGTTTATTTTCAATAAGGAATCCACTGAAAAAAACTGCATAAAAATCAGACAAAAATTTTAAAAAAATAAAATTTTTGAGATTCCCCCTTTTGGGCCCATTTATCTCATGAACAGTACATGCGACGTGAAATCCGTCCACATACTACAGATTAGAAAATAAGTTGGGAGCACACTGAGAGAAACACCATCAAAATCCGATAAAAAATAAATATTCTGGCGCTAAACATATGAAAACACAAAATTTTGCCCTTCTGGTCCTTTTTTATAAACGAGAGGGGCCACAAAATCCAAAACCAATCATAGCCTTCCCTTTATGCCAAAAAACATTGTGTTAAAGTTTCATAAGGATGGATCAACTGGAACTCAAGTTTTTGATCAAAAACAAAAGTGTCTACAGACGACAACGACGACGACGACAGCACCATACCATTATTCGACCTCAATTTTTTGCGGTCGTATAAAAATTAGGACAGGGGTTCCCCTTATTGTCTAGGTAATACATACTGCTAAAATCAAAACATTCACTGTCCAAAATTCAAAATAAAGTGGCAGAGGTTGCCCTCATAAATCATAACATGTTTGAAAAGAAAATGCCATATTATTATTATCGCCTTTTTTAAAATTATCACTTTTCATTATATATATTTTTAAATTAAAGACTCCCCAAAAAAGTGTGTTGATGTACATAATTAGAACTATTTGATATATAGTGCAAAGTATTATTATCTCCTTTTTTAAAATTATCACTTTTCATTATATATATTTTTTAATTAAAGACTCCCCAAAAAAGTGTGTTGATGTACATAATTAGAACTATTTGATATATAGTGCAAGTTGTAGTAATAAAAAGAATATTTCTAACGATTAAACTTTTGTAGCTATCATCATGCCAAACATGTGATGTTTGGTTATAATTGTACAGTCAGTTGGTCCAATGTGATGGCGGATGCCTTTTTTGGAAGGGACAATCTAAGACCATTGTGACTAAGTTTGGTTATAATTGTACTGGTAGTTACTGAGAAAAACATCTTTGAATGTGTTATCTATACAAGGGTCCAATGTTAAAACTACGTTCCCGCTGGCGGCCATCTTGGATGAGGTATGAACTTGACAGATACCTATTTGGACGGGACCATCTAAGGACCATTGTTTGGTTATGATTGCACTGGTAGTTTCTGAGATCTTTGAATGTGTTCTCCATAGGATCCAATGTGAAAATTGTGTTCTGTCTTACGGCTATTTTGGATGAGGAACGGACCTCACGGATGCCTTTTTTTGGAAGGGACTATCTTAGCACCATTGTGACTAAGTTTGGTTACAATTGTACTGGTAGTTTCTAAGATCTTTGAATGTGTTCTCCGTAGGGTCCAATGTTAAAACTATGTTCCCCACCATCGGCCACCTTGATGAGGTACGGACCTGCAGGATATAATTTATATAGGGTCCACCCAAGGACTATTTTGACCAGGTTTGGTTCCAATCGGGATCTATCGTCGCTATGTCTCGCTTTCACGAGATTTGTCACAGGAGAGACAAAAGGACCACAAAGAATTATTATGACCAAGTTTTGTTTCAAACCGGCCCAGTGGTTTCAGAATAGAAGGCCTTTGCATAAAAAATTTACGACGGACAAACGGACGCCGGACGCAAGTGATTGCAAAAAATATCCCTGGCACTGGCTATAGCCAGATGAACTAAAAACGAACGTTTGATTAAGTAGAACATTTTATTCGTAGGTTACATTGTACAAAGAGAAAGCACCTGTTCTACCTGCAACAAGAAGCTTAGATCCTGAGTTATCAAAGCAAATAGCCTTTGGCTGGACAATATTATCAAGAATTTGTTTACATTTTGTTCCGTCTGATGAGATCATTAAAACTTTATCAGAATCTGTTGCGGAAACAAAAATGTTTCCAAATTTGTCTGAACATACATTTCTAGGTCCTTTCATTTCATCGAATTTGCACTCCCAGAGTTTTTCGCCAGTGCTTTTTTCAAGACATACCAAAGTGTGCTTATGTCGATCAGTAACGAATATTTTTTCATTTGCACAGTGTATATAGAGTGGGCGGTATACTGGGAATATTTTAATAATTTTGTCAAGAGTTTTACTGACAGAAATTCCAGACTCGCCCATAGCAGACACGACCTGACCTTCATCAAAAGATAAACCAAACAATTTATATCCATTTACGATCGTCTTCGTGATATTAAAATTTGCATCATACACAAAATGGTATATACTGGAGCAACTTGATACTAACAATTCATTTTCTCCTAAAATGGCCATGCCAAATGGACAAAAGTTGCAGTCTATCTTTCTTATGTAGAAACCATTTTCGTCAAAAATATAAAAATAACCATTTGCATCAGAAAGATTGCCACTTAAGAGCACATTTCTTCCATCATGAAGAATAACAGCACTGTTTATATTTATAGTTGTTGACGATTGATTTGGTATCTTGGATCTGTTGATGAGATTCAAATGAATCGTATAAATGATGGAATCCAGGGGTTTCGACATTTGTGCAATCCCAGGGTTCATTTCTTGGATACTTATACCGACTTCCTCTTCCGTCATTCTTATTCTTCCAAAAGTGTCCATTTCAGATGTAAAATTTTGAGCCACTTCAGATATATCGATGCTAACGGAAACGTTTCGCATGTCTTTTGCTGTTAGAAGAGAAAGTAAGTTTCGTTTGCTTACTTCTAGATATTTTTCGATTTCTTTCAATCCAAGATATGTTTGCATTTCGGCACAATAGGTACCTAGTATAGAAATATTCTTTTCTGCATCATCTAGTTTTAAGGCAGTGTTTTCAAGTTCAAAAGTTGCTTTTTTGATTGAAGCAACTTTAGAATCTATGATACTATCAATTTCATTTTTAATTTTCGTTTCCAATCTGTCCAAGTGATCAACAATACTTTTTCGTATTAATGTAACTTTATCATGAAGCATACGCTTTTGCTCTTGAAGACGAGATTCGTTTTCATTTCGATTTTCTCTCAACTTTTCAGCCAATTTTCGTTGCTCAACTATGTCGTTTCGTAAAGTGGATACATATTCGGACTCTTTGACTCCTTGGACAACCTTACTTAACAAAGAAATACCGCCGCATGTCGTATGTTTCAACGAAACACATTCCGTACAACACGGTTCCTGGTGTATACCACAAAACAAGTCTAATTTTTTATTATGCGAAAAACATACAAGCTCGATACCTTGAATAAAAATCGGCAGAGTCTCAAATGATTCAATAAGAATAGTATTGTGCTTGCTTGTGGCTTTAAAGACTTTGTGATATCTATCACAATCTTCGCACAAACCTTCTTCACACTGCTGACACCACAATGTTGCCTCTTTTTCAACATCTTGTAAATGGCAAGGGCCACATTTTGTCTTGCTTTCACTATTCGCCATGAGACTTGACCAGTGAATCTGAAGAAGAAAAGTGTAGTATCAAAATACCAAGCCAACCTCATCGTCAGAAATCCACGATCGGACGCGCTCTCGCTTCGTTACCACTTACCGAATTTTGCAGTAAGTATTAGCGAAGCGAAAGCGCGGCCAATTGCTGGTTTCCGACCATTGCCAACCTATAGTCAAGACCTAAAATAAAACCAGAGGCTCTCAAGATCCTGTATTGCTCACCTGGTCCTTTATTAACATAGATATTTTATGTAAAAAGAGCCAATAGTTAAACTATAGTTCCAATATGCCCAAATAGTTTAAGGGGAGAAACCTCTGTTAGTGTTTCCCCATGTTCACTGCTGGCAGCCATCTTGGAAAAGTGTGAACCTGAAAATTATTTTCTTTGCAGGGAACCACATAAAGACTACTGTGACCAACTTTGGTTCCATTGGTTCAGCAATTTCACAGAAGAAGATCTTTGAATGTTTTCCCATAGGGTCCAAAGGAAAAACTAAGTCCCCTCTGGTCACCAAGCTGGATATAATACAGGCTTGAAAAACACCTTTTTCGCAGGGGACCATCCAAGGACTATTGTGGCCAATTTTGGTTCCAATTGGCAAAGTAGTTTCAGAGAAGAAGATCTTTGAATGTGTTTTCCCATAAGTTCCGATGTTAAAACTATGTTGCCCGCTGGCGGGCATGTTGAAAAACTCCTTTTTTGCAAGGGACCTCCTAAGGACTATTGTGACCAAGTTTGGTTCCCATTGGCCCAGTAGTTTCAGATGAGATCTTTGAACGAAAAATTTACGCCGGACGGACGACGATGGTAAAGTTATGGCAAAAGCTCACCCTGGCTAAAAAAAGATGTAGATAACGATGCCTTACTACTTTTCAACCTGAATGCATCGAAGATTATCTTCATAATCTGAATATTGCAACGTTAGCAAACGAATTTTTGGCAGGAACATGTTTTTTTTTAATACAGCAGTCAAATTATTGAACAAGAGCCGGCTATAAGATTGCTTTGGTCAAATCTAGTTCTATTTGTCAATGGATATTGGTACAATGTTTGGTTCTTATGCGCCATGTAGTGTTGTAGAAGGAGAGATATGAAAATTTTTGTTATAGGGTCTAATTACTAGCTTGCTTAGCACCGGTTTTATTGGAATTAATCGTTAGATTTCGAAAAACGCTACATCCATGTCTTTTACTCCTAAGTATAATTCTGGAAAAAACTGATTCCAGTAGGCCTTGTAGTTTCAAGGGGAAGGTCTTTAAATTGTTCTGTGAAGCCAATGTTCCAAGCTGGCAACCATCTTGGATTAGATGCGGACTTACGAACAAAGGGGACCAACAATGCGCCATTGAGACTATAAGTTTGGATTTAGTCGGCCCATAAGTTTCATATTAAAAGACATGTGAAGATGTTTCGCAAAGGGTCCAATATTAAACTATGTTGGCGGCATCATCCGATGCTGCACATATGTTTTATATGGACCATCTAATTATGTCCTCATTGTGAATGAAATTCGTTCCAGTTGGCCTTGTAGCTTTAAAAGAAAATTGATGGGTGTTCCATGGAACAGTTGTGTCGCCTGCACTACAGAAGAGGCATTTTTGGTCCAGTGAAGCTCTAAAATATGCAAAATTAAAATTTTACTTATAATGTGCATGTCTAGATTAGGAGAAAAACATATTCTGCAAATTTGGTTAAGAATATGAATTACAGTTTTAAGGACTTGCAGATTAACAAACTGATTTAACATATGAGCTTAGTGGCTTGGCAAACCTCTAGAATCGGTACCAAAAAAATCTCTAGAATCGGTACCAAAAAAATCTAAGTATAATGTGCATAACCAGAACTGATATACAACATATACTGAAAATTAGATTGGAATCTGACAGACAGTTGTGAAGGAGTCGAAGATTTAAAAACCCAATTAATAAATGAGCTTTTTTGGCTCTGTTAACCTCTTAAATCTGTAAAATCAAAATTTTAAATATCGGGTGCGCAACTATATCAAGTAATCAATGTATTCTGAAAGGCTGGTTGGAATATCATTTATAGTTTTGAAGGAGTTCCACATAAACAAATACAGATTACACCACAAGATCCCGTTCATTACCATATTTTATCCACTAGAGATAGTTAAATTTTAAAATTTGAATTGCGAGGCTTGCCGAGCATTTAAAAATTTTTAAATTTAACTATCGAGAGCGGATAAAATATGGTAATAAACGGGATAAAGTGGTGTAATCTTTTTCTCTAATGATCAATGATAAACACCGAGAATTGTATTCCGAATACATTTGGCGGGAAATAGCACGGGGCTTTATTCAACATATGATTGATTGATTGGTGTTTTACGCCAACTTCAGCAATATTTCAGCTATATTGTGGCGAGAACTGTTGGGTTTATTCAACAATTTTAATAAATACATAAAATATTAATATAAAATCATATAGCTTTATACAAGTAAAACAGATGTGTAAAATGTTAAAAAACATAATAGTAATTTTTGGTTTAACAATAACAATATTAGAAATTAGAAACTTGTTTAAAATTGATCCATTTAAATCTTACTAAATAAATTGATTGCTTTTAAAAATTGAACGATTTTGTCGCCAGCGACGTTTGTAAATAGGTCTTTAAGACAATGAGCAGAATAAAAATCACGCCTGATATCGGCAACATCTACACATTCAATTAAAACATGTTGAATTGTATAAGGACTTTATTCAACATATGTTGAATAAATAAAATTTATCTAACGAGTCAAAACCGGTTTAAACTTGACATATCATTAGAGAATCAGAATTAACAAATGAGCTATTCTGGCTCAGTGAATTCTAAAACTGCAAAATCAAAATTTTAAGTATCAGATGCACAACTACATCAGGTGAACAACATATCCTGCAAGTTTGGTTGGAATCTGACTTATAGTTGTGATGGAATTGGGGATTAACAAACCAGATTATCAAATGAGCAAATTTGGCTCTGTGAACCTCTAAAATCTGTAAAATCAACATTCTATATATAAGGTGTACAACTACATTAGGTGAACAATCTATCCTGAAAGTTTTGTTGGACTGGAGTTTTGAAGGAGTTGCGGATTCAAAACAGACAGACTCACAAATGAGCAATTTTGGCTCTGTGAACCTCTAAAATCTGTAAAATCAAAATTCTAAGTATCAGGTGCACAACTACACCAGTTAAACAACATATCCTGAAAGTTTGGTAGGAATCGGACAAGTGGTTTTGAAGGAGTTGTGGATTCAAAAACTGTCGGGACGACGCAGGACGACGACGTAAGACGACGAATAGTAATCCCTATGTGTCGACTCTGCTTACAGCAGGCGACACAAAAGGATGATAGACTGTTTTCCCACAGGGTCTAATATGACAGTATGTTCACCAATGGCGGACATCTTGAATGGGATGCAGACTTCAAAGACTATTGTGAGTAAATCAGGTTCCAAATTTCATAGTTGCTTCAGTCTCAGAGGTGAAGATCTTTGAATGTTTTCCCATAAGGTGAATTTTTAAACTACGTTTTCTGCTCGTAGCCATCTTGATATGTAGACTTACCAGACATATTTTTTGAAGGGGCCAAGTACTTAGACTATTGTCGACAATTCGAACTAATGGCAATTTTTCTTTTACACTCCCGTTATGTAATTGTGTCCGAACAAGCTTCCGTACTATGGTATCCTAGGAACAACATGTCATAGTCCATAATGCAATATCTAGGATCTCACCAATTACCTCCTAGGAACTACTCAGAGGTTGATCAGCAACCGTCAACAACATGTCATAGTCCATAATGCAATATCTAGGATCAGGTATCCCCATAGAACAGCATTGAGCCCAACACTTTTCTAATTATTCATTAATGACAAAACGGACCAAGTGACATCAAAAACTCGCCATTTCGCAAACGACTGTGTAATTTACAGACCAGTCAACAACAATATGAGAGAGCAACACCTGTAGTACGTTAAAGACCCCTTCATAAGTTCGATAAGATCAGGCATATCTTAGCCATTGTGAAGGCCCATCTCGAATCCGCAAACTGAAGAGGGATTTTTATAAATTGCAATATTGAATTTATCTGTAAATTATTTTTAGCACGAGGTTTAAAATTGCCGCACTTCTTTTTGGGGATGCACATCGCACTTACGACCCACCAGCCGAGTAGCATTACTGAGGGTGTGGTTTTCTTCTGCTTTGTTGTGCAGATGTACTTTGTATTAATTTGCCATTATATGTAATATGCATTACGGACTTTTCTTATATTACCTGCTCATTCATTGGGGGAATGTATGTCATAAGGGGGGTTTCTTGTTTCCTTGGGGTACCAAGCAAATCAACCTGTGCTATAGATATATATTTGTGTTTTTATTATTAACCAAGTAAGGTAAAAACTTGTTTCCCAAACCAGGATAAATCAATATGTAAAAACACAGATTATGAAATCCTGCAAGATTACCTCTACAAACTTACATACGACAGATGGATTTCAACGTCAAGAAATGTATCCTCATTCAGTTTTCAAACACAAGAAAAAACTTTTCAGCTACACTCTGGCAAATGAAAGCATTGAAAAATTCACCGCCTTCCATCTAGGCGAAAAACTTCATGATACCTAAAGTACAATTTACACATAGACATCATTTGTAAGAAATAACAAAATACCGAAGTCATTGTAAATTTAGTTTCTGTATATGGCCATTTCGACATCTTATATCTCTCCAGTGCAGATAAAATCTAAACATTTGGCAGATCATAAACTCCAAGCTGTTTAAAAACTGATAGATACAAATAACCAAATATGATCTAAATGAAAAGTCAAAATCAGTAAGAACAGAACTTTGCATGAGGGAGATACTCCTCAGCTTTCATGAAAATTTACCGAAATTAAGATATTGCTAGAAAGTTGCTGATATACTGGGATTTCTAAAACGACACTGCCCACCAAATTTGAAAGAGCAAGCTTACCAGAGCATAGCAAGACAAAAACTAGAGTATTGCATCCCACATGGAATCCACAACACACCACCCAGATAATGTAGGTAGAGAACATTCCGCGTAACGCCGCTAGATTTTTTCTCAACCGTCAATACAACCAATTTATAAGCGTTACAACATCAATCTGCAGCAGAAAAGAATCATAACTGATGTAACCATGATGTACAAAGTAGTTCATCATCCATAGTAGCAATACCTTGTATTTTTATACGTCTCCATCCAATCTGTCTAATTACACCGAATATTTAGTGTTAAGTTCAGATCAATGATGAGCCACAGCGAGTTCCGCATGACAGAGATGAAGGTTGCGAGTAAAATATGTATACATATATGTTACAAAATCTGGTACAAGGTAGTCAGTTGATTGAGCTGAATCACTACGAGTCGCGCTAGTACGGAAGCCCATTAGTGTAGTAGGGGGTCTTATTTTTAACTGTTATAAGAACCCAGCTAACTTGTAATAACAAATTAGCTACCTTGTGATAACAACTTGGCTAACTTGCGATAACAACTTAATAACTTCCTTGTTATAATAACTTGCTATATCACTATCACACAAGTGCGAATCGACGAGATCATTATTATAGTCAAGCAATATATGTGATTGTTGAAAAAATCATTATTAGTGTAATAAACATTATTGATGTTATTACAGTAATATTTTCTCTATCGGGATCGCATCAATTGTTTAGACTATAATAATGATCTCATCGATTCGCACTTGGACGATAGTGTATATCAACTAAGCAAACTTGTCAAGATAACTTATGTTTTAACTTGTTATAACAACTTAGTCCCTTTTTATAACAACTTAGCTATCTAAATGTTAAGGTTAAAGGTAACAACTAAGCAAACTTGTGAAAACAACTAAGCTAACTAGAGATAACAACTTAGCTAACTTGATTCGTCAGCTCAGCTAACTTGTTATTTCAACTTAGCTAATTTGCTATGATAACTCATTTTATTTTTGTTGTAACAACTTAGTTACTTGTCATAATAACTTACGTAACTTGTAATAACAACTTAATAACTTTGTTTATAACAACTTTGCTATCTTGTTATAGCAACATACTTTTAATTTGTTATAACAACTTAATAACTTGTTTCAACAACTCCGCTAACTTGTGATAACGTTGGCGAAAGTCGTGAAATTTTTAGCATGTTCTAAATTTTCCAACGCACGCCAACGTGTGTCGACGTGTTTGTAACGTGTTATGAATGTGCCTCTAACTTATACAACGCGCACCAACGTGTACGAAAATATTCTCACACGTTGGTGTTGTGCGTTAAAAATATTCTCACACGTTGGTGTTGTGCGTTATAGTGTGACAGAGCCATAAGCTGTTAATTCACAATAGTTTCCAATTGTTGACGCCGCCGCCGCCGCCGTCAACGAAAACTCTTTCCCTGAAGCTTGCATTCCCGACTTTTCGTCAGAATGTTGGCTTGGGGTGTAAAACTACATCTCTTTGGAATGAAACGTTTGCCACTCACTCGACAATTGCAATATCTGAAACCAAGTAAAGTTTATAAATCTTTCTGTCGCTCTTTTAAAATATGTTAGTGAGAGACCGATTTTGACAAACTTGTCTAATGTTGGCACAACACGCAGCGTTGGGTATTAAATGGCAGGTATTGTATCTGTATGGAATTTCTTTAATTCGAACTATGGTGCATGATCCCTAGACCCTTGCGGAAATTTAGGGGTCGAATTTCAGGAGGGTATCCTAGGTTTGTATAGCAAGCACGGCAATTTTGACCAGCTTGGTTAATATGTGGGCTGGACCTTTTCAGGGGGTTTCCCGGTGTTGGGTATTATAGGACAATTAGGAATATATAATACCTTTCATTTGGGCTATAGGGTATGATTCTTCTCCTCACCTTAAGCAAGTACGAGTTATCTTTCTTGTTTCACCTGGCATAATTAGCTAAGGTGACGATCGAACAGGTAATCTAAGTAATTTTTGTCAATTTACACATTCGGATTAGACTATCATAAAAAAACATATCGGATCAATAATTTTTATACAACCCGTTGCAAAAATTAAGACAATGGTTAAATCGTAGTTAAGTTTTTCGACAGAAGACGTATCTTCAAAATCAAAATTTTCATTTACAATCATTTCAAAAAAAAAAAAATTACATCTGCAAGTCTCATAAATTTTACAGTATAAAAAGAAACAGTAGCATCATACGTGGTTTTTGATTGATGTATTTTTTTATACCATACTTCATAAAATACTTTATAGCCTGAATATCTCTTGGAAGAAGTTATTTTATTTGTAAATACAAATGAAAATTATAATATACTGACCAGAAAAGAAACGTTACACTCCTTCAATATTGTCTATTTTAATTTGTAGGTATCTGTGACTTTATTCTTTTATAAAATTTTAATCTTTGTGTTAGAAAAAGGAAACCATCCAAGCGTTTTCTTCATTTTGCAGGCTTATGCAATGTTTTATTGGCAACTTCAGTTTGGAAGACTGGAAAACGGGTGTCGCAAAAATCGAATCAAAATGAGCAATACATTTTTGAAATGTGCGTTATTTTGTTATCTTACTTTGTAAAGGGTTCAATTTTTTACGAGGTAATGTTTATGTTGCAATTAATGTTTTTCAATTTTCGGGGTAAAAAAGAACTTTGTTGGAATCTCAAAAACTGTGAAAATTAATTTTCATTTTTTTGCACGAAACTAAAGCTTTGGGTTAAATAAACATTCTGTGAAAATTTCCAGTAGTTTCGATTTTTTTTAAAAGATATGAGACATCGAATTCCAAGTCCGTTGCAAATACAAGGAAGTGTAACGTTTCTTTCTTTTTTTTTTTTTTTTTTTTTTTTGTATNACTAGCAAAGTTGTTTCAGATAAAAAATTCTTTATGTGCTCTTTCTATACAGTCCAGTAATAAATTGAGTTCCCCGCAGATGGCCATGTTGGATGATATATAGGCACCAAAGTCACAATACTTAGTCAGCACCTCATAGCATCATACATGCCATGTAGTATTCAAATCCAACTGTGGTTCTCAAGATTAATGTCATCCGACTTGATCATTAAGGGCTTTATATAACAACAAAAATTATGCAGGCTACGAGGCCAAAAAACTGCTTGCTAATTCATGTCAGCAAAGCATACAGTACAGTGGCAAATCAAAGACATCCCTGTAAGACAAAATATTTTATATAAAAAAATAATTGTAACATATAATAAGGTAAAGATAAAGAAAGTATTTTTGCAAAAAATTGTAAATATTTGTACAAAAACACTGTTTTTGCTCTTAATTATTAATAAATATAATTGTTTTCACAAAGCTATAAAAGGGAATTTCTCTAAAGCTTAAGCTTAAGAGAAAAGTTAAACCAAAGAAGATTTGAACACAGAATTTAAAGGGAAATAACCAATAAACCATATGGCATTGGAAAAAAGAATTAGTGAAATTCAATCAATAACTCCTACACAGGCCTTTGGATTTTCTTCAAAATTTCAGAGTATGTAGATCTTGATATGCTGAACATTATTCCAATTATCACTTCACCTCTATCTGTTGCAGTTTTTGAAATAAAAAATAAAAAATGCATAAATTTTGAAAAATTTACGGAAAAGGGGCTATAACTCTAAGACGGGTTTTCCGATTTTCTTCAAAATTGCAGAGCAGATAGATCTCGGCATTCTGAACAATTTTACCGCTGTCAGATTGTTTATATCTGCAACGGTTTTCGAGTTATTTGCCAAAAACAGCAATTTATCCCTATGTTCTATTTTTAGTAACAGCGGCCATGTTGTTTGGCCCTCGGACTAACCGAACACACTTTTTAAACTACATACCCTGGTGATGACCCAGGCCAAGTTTGGATTAAATTGGCCCAGTGGTTTCAGAGGAGAAGATTTTTAAAGAAAAGTTTACGACGGACGGACGGACGACGGACGCCAAGTGATGGCAAAAGCTCGCTAAAAATTAAAATAATTGTTTGTCAGTGTGTTTGTCAACTTCGTAATAATGCAAGTGATTATCTACATGAACATGCAGGTGTACTGGTAACTATTGTTTCGAATGTCAAAATAAATTTCCCCAAAAATATATATTTCAGTCATCCAAGCAGACATGTAAAGATAAAGAAATAACGACAATCGAAATGGGCCATGATTTGATAGTTGAACTTCAACGTTAAAAGGGGTCCAAAAATCAATTTAAGTTGGTGTTTAATTGATTCCTAATGAAAAACGAGATATCGATTCATTGAAAGCATATAAGCTACCGTAAAGAATGAATTTCAAACATTTATTTTCTAATTTCATAAAATAAGAATATTGCGAAAAACATTTAAAATATACGGAAGCCCATATCGGCTACTCAGAATTTTTTTTCAAAGATTTCTATGTTGAAAATTCAAGATAATAAGTTGAAAATTCAAGACAAAAACATGAAAATTCAAGATAAAAAAACATGAAAATTCAAGATAAAAACATGAAAATTCAAGATAAAAACATGAAAATTCAAGATAATAAGTTGAAAATTCAAGATAACAAAGATGAAAATTCAAGATAAAAACTTTAAAATTCAAGATAATAAGTTGAAAATTCAAGATAATGAGTTCAAGATAATAAATTGAAAATTCAAGATAAAAAGGTGAAAAAGTGAAAAGTTTAGGTAATAACTTAAAATACGAAAGCCCATTGAGCTCATTTTCGTAGGTTAAAAGATAAAATTTTTGCGAATAAACACGAAACTGTCGCGAATAAACGCGATACTTTCACGAATAAGCGAGAAACATTCGCGAATAATCACGAAAAAGTTATATTTAATGTAGATCGATCCTAATAAAAATATCAGAGAGAATGTTTTTCATTTTAAGATATTTTGTAGATATTAGTCCATTTGTTACACAAATAAAATAAAAATGATAGGTCATCGATCATCTTTTCCTGTTATCAGGCTTTGAAAATCAGGCCAAATTGAGTATTTTTCAACAATATTTACAAAGAATATATTGGGAACTGTAAGAACATGCTTTTTATTTAGCTTTCATATGAAATTAATATCAGACAGATTTTTCTTATTTTTTGATATTTTAGAGATATACACTTAAGATATATGTTGAGCTGAAAAAATCTATACGTCACCGTTCGATTGAGAGAGATATTCTATATAGTCTACGAAAAAGACAATATTCATGGGAAAAGGGAGCTAATTCGCGGGAAAGTGTATGCCAATTTATTATGACGTCACAATGAAAAGGCCAATGAAGGAATATTCCGGCTTGAAAATCAAGTCAATGCCGAATCCGATTTGTGTTTCGCAAATGCGCCAATCGAATGCGCCGTGTATTAGTGTCGATCTACCTTAAATACAAAAAGTTATCTTTATTATCTTTGTTACCCCCCCCCCCCCCCCCCCGAAAATGAAGTTTCTGGGTATATAGGAACCACCCTGTCCGTCCGTACATCCGTCTGTCTGTCCGTCCATATTCCTTGTCAGTGCGGCAACTCAAAGATGGAATTTGGTCTCTGTCAAAAATTTAGAAAGGGAGATATTTTTTTTAAAGGGCAGTCCATGTTCTTAGCAGCGTAACACCTCCTAAACGGCTCAAAGGATTTTGATGAAATTTTACACAGGCATAGTAAACAACCTGCAAGTGTGCATGAAGGAATTTGGTTGCTGTCCAAATTTTGGGAAGGGAGATGATTTGACTTTATAAAACTAGAGGCTCACATGAGCCTGAATCGCTTACCTGGTCACTGGTTATATTCATTGTCACCTATAGACCACCCATTCATACTATAAATCAGTTCAGCAGATGTTACATTTTCATTCTTGGATGAGGTACAAACTAAAAATCACAAATTTGGAAGGGATCACCACAAAGTTTGGTTCCAATTGGCTCAGTAGGTTAAGAGGAGAAGACATTTGAATGCATTTCCCATAGAGTCCCTATGTTAAAATATGTTCCACACTGGCGGCCATCTTGGATGAGGTAAGAACGTAAAAATCACATACTTTAAAGGGGACCACCCAAGGACTATTGTGAGCAAGTTTGGTTCAATTTGGCTTGGTAGTTTCAGAGGAAAAGATCTTTGGATGCATTTCCCATAGGGTCCCTATGTTAAACTATGTTCCCCGCCGGCGGCCATCTTGAATGAGGTATGAACATAAAAATAATAAACTTTGAAGGAAAACATCTAAAGACTATTGTAACCAAGTTTGGTTCTAATTGGCTCAGTGGGTTCAGAGGAGAAGACATTTGAATGCATTTCCCATAGGGTCCCTATGTTAAACTGTGCTCCACGCTGGCAGCCATCTTGGATGAGGTACAAACGCAAAAATCACAAACTTTAAAGGGGACCACCCAAGGACTATTGTGACAAAATTTGGTCCCCATTGGCTCAGTGGTTTCAGAGGAGAAGATCTTTGAATGCATTTCCCATAGGGTCCTATGTTAAACTATCTTCCCCACTGGTTGCCATCTTTTATGAGATGTGAATCTGCTGGACATATGTAGAAATTGTAGTTCTGGAAAACCTCAACACTTTGGCAATTCACATTTAACCTTTATCTCAAACAGTTTTTGAAATAAAAGTAAAAACGTTCAAAAATTGTGAAAATTCAAAGAAAAAGCGGCAATAACTACTATGTGGGTAGTCAGATTTTCTTCAAAATTGCAGAACATGTAGATCTTACTATGCTGACCATTTTTGTTAAACAAACTTCACTTCTATCTTCTTTCAATTTCAATATATAAGACCAGAAGTAACGAAAAACTGAAAATTTTACGGAAAAGGGGCAATAACTCCAAGACGGGTAAACGAATATTCTCCAAAATTGCAGGGCAGGTAGATCTCATCATGTTGATCATTTGTACTCCAAGTCAGAATTTTGATAACTGTAATGGTTTTTGAGTAATTTGCAAAAAACAGCAATTTACCCCTATGTTCTATTTTTAGTAACATCGGCCATGTTGTTTGGTGTACAGACATAAAAATCTCAAACTTGAAAGAGCATACCCTGGTGATGATTCAGGCCAAGTTTGGTTAGTATTGGCTAAGTAGTTTCAGAGGAGAAGATCTTTGAATAAAAGTTAACGGACGGACGGACGGACGTACGACGGACGACGGACGCCGAGTAATGGCAAAAGCTCACATGGCCTTTGGCCAGGTGAGCTAAAAAGGGGGAGGGTGGTCCATGTTCTCCTACAGCAGCTGTGGATTTTGATAAAATGTTGCACAGTTTCAGTACACCATAAGAGGATGCGCATAGAGAAGTATTGTTTCTGTTCCAAATTTGGAAAACGGTCAAATTAATTAAACTTTATCTTCACAGAAGGAGCGGGGTATCTCTTTGTGGCCTTTCAGGCCACAGTACCTCTAGTTACAATTACATAAGCGCGAAATTCGCATTGGTAATACCAGGTCACATATTGACCTGTTTTTTTTTTTTTATCAAATTACAAGCTGGTTGTATTGTATATACAATTGCACAATAGCATTATCCAAACATCTCCTTTCGGGTTTACCTGAATATCTAAAAATACGGCATTTAGTATGGAGCCATATGATGTTTAAACAGAAAAGAAAAACAAATTGACAGCGGCCTTCGGCCTGGACAATATTATTGGCTCGCTTAGCCTAAAAGACCATGTGAGCTTTTGCCATAACTTTGGTGTCCGTCTTCACTATAACTAGACAGGAATGGTGTATGGAATGACCATTACTATGATAATCCAAAATTGCGATCATTATTCACATTCTTTGGTGATGATATTTTGTTGATTTAAATCAGACATGCAAATTATTTACTTTTCCCCTAAATTTGTTAGGCAGATTGGGATAATTTAGTGGGATTCTGGAATACGCATACCATTTCTGGTGGACAAGGAATAGAACCCTACCAGACAGCAACCAAGTTCCTTCATGCAAATCTTCGGGTGGTGCACTACAATTGTGTAAAGTTTCATCAAAATTCTTTGAGCCATTTAGGAGGAGGTGCGCTGATAAGGAACATGGACTGCCCTCCCCTCTTTTTTGAAAACAAATATTTCCCTTCCTAAATTTTTGACAGAGACCAAATTCCTTCATGAACATCTTTGAGTTGCGCTGACAAGGAACACGGATGGACAGACAAATGGACAGGGTGATTCCGATATACCCCAAAACTTCATTTGGGGGATAATAAAGATAATAAAGATAATAAAGATAACTTTTTGTATTCAAATATAAATTTTTCGTGATTATTCCTGACAGTTTCGCGCTTATTCGTGAAAGTATCGCGTTTATTCGCGACAGTCTTACGCGTTTATTCGCAAAAATTTTATCTTTTTAACCTACGAAAATGAGCTCAATGGGCTTTCGTATTTCAAGTTATTATCTTAAATTTTCAACTTTTTTATCTTGAATTTTCAACTTTTTTATCTTGAATTTTTCAAATTACTATCTTGAATTTTTAACTTATTATCTTGAATTTTGAACTTGTTATCTTGAATTTTCAAGTTTTTATCTTGAATTTTCATCTTTGTTATCTTGAATTTTCAACTTATTATCTTGAATTTTCATGTTTTTATCTTGAATTTTCAAAACAAAAATCTTTGAAGAAAAAATTCTGAGTGGCCGATATGAGCTTCCGTAAAAATAGTACCTTTTATTTCAGATATTTATTTATTCGTTTTATTTTTAATTTAAAATTTTTAAATTTTATCGTTTTGTTCCGTAACCAGAGGCTCCCTGGAGCCTATATCGCTCACCTGGCTCTCAGTTACCACAATCAAGCTAACATTGTAAATTATACAGTTGAACTTCAGTCTCTCAAACTTTGGTAGAGCAAACACCACCATTTACTTGGACTCTATTTTAAGTCTGATCATGTTTTACTGTACTTCTTTGTTGGGCTTTTTTTGACAATTGTCTTGCTAAGGACCACTTACGACACCAGTTTTGAAGTCGAGACATCATTCGGTAAATGGCAGTCAACAACAATTATATCTTTACGACATCAATATCTATTTGGAAACCAAATTTCATTGAAATCGGACAATGTTGAATTTTCCCACCTTTTTGGCGGCCATTTTGAAAATGGCAGTCAACAAACAATTTTCAACACCGGTTTTGCAGTAGTGACATCAATATCCACTTGGGAACCAAATTTCATTGAGATCAGGCAATGTTGATTTGGCAGCCATTTTTAAAATGGCGGTCAATGAACATTTCTAACATCAGTTTTGAAGTTGTTACATCAATACCTTTTTGGAAACCAAATTTCATTGAAATCGGACAATGTTGAATTTTCCCTCCTTTTTGGCGGCCATTATGAAAATGGCAGTCAACAACCAATTTTCAACACCGGTACTGCAGTAGCAACATCAATATCCACTTGGAAACCAAATTTCATTGAAATCAGACAATGTTGAATTTCCCCGCCTTTTTTGGCGGCCATTTTGAAAATGGCGGTCAACGAACAATTTTTAACATCAGTTTTGAAGTTGCTACATCAATACCTTTTTGGAAACCAAATTTCATTGAAATCGGACAATGTTGAATTTTCCCGCCTTTTTGGCGGCCATTTTGAAAATGGTGGCCAACGGAAAATTTTCAACACCGGTTTTGAAGTCGCAACATCACTATCTATTTGGAAACCAAATTTCATTGAAATCGGACAATGTTGAATTTTCCCGCCTTTTTGGCGGCCATTTTGAAAATGGTGGTCAGCGAAAAATTTTCAACACCGGTTTTGAAGTCGCAACATCAATACCTATTTGGAAACCAAATTTCATTGAAACCGGACAATGCTGAATTTTCCCGCATTTTTTGGCAGCCATTTTGAAAATGGCGGTCAACCAATAATTTTCAACATCAGTTTTGAAGTCGCCACAGCATTGCAAACATTTTATCAATTGACACTTAACCTTTATCTTCTATAGTTTAGGAAATAAAAGATGAAAAATATGAAAATTTTGAAAATTCCGTGAAAAAAGGGCAATAACTCCTATAAGGGTTTTTGGATTATCTTCGAAATTTCAGGGTGGGTAGATCTTGACATGCTGAACATTTTTGCAATTTAAAGTTGACTTGTATCTCTTATAGTTTTTCTGATAAAAAATTAATAAAGTTAAAATTTTGCAAATTTTACAGAAAAAAGGCAATAACTCCAAGATGGGTTTTCGGATTTTCTTCAAGATTGCAGGGCAGGTAGATCTTGCTATACTGATTACTTTTGCCTCGTCAGATTTTTGATATCTGTAATGGTTTTTGAGTTATTTGCAAAAAACAGCAATTTACCCCTATGTTCTATTTTTAGTAACAGCAGCCATGTTGTTTGGTCTTCGGACTAATCGAACACAATTTTTAAACTGCTGGTGATGCTTCAGGCCAAGTTTGGTTACAATTGGCTCAGCAGTTTCAGAGGAGAAGATTTTTGAAATTGTTGACGGACGACGGACGACGGATGGACGACGGACGCAAAGTGATGGCAAAAGCTCACATGGCCTTTTAGGCCAGGTGAGCTAAAAAAGAGAGGATAACAGATATGCATACTCTTGGACGGAGATACCCTAACGGACTAACAATATACATAATATTCCATCGTGCACCAGAGAATACATAACTCCTAAGATGTCATATCGAATTGACCTATTTTGCAAAAATTGTTAAGTAATGAAAATTAGATATATTTTAAAAGACGAGACATCAAACAAAGAATTATACTTTTGACTAGAAAATAATGTTTTAAATTTTCCTCATTTATATGGGTTGATGATAATGATTGGAAACTAGAAGATGAAATATCTATAAAATTTAATTATTTTTCAAAATTTCAAATTTAAGATTATAAATAAAGGTGAACAAACCACTGAAAATTATGTAATATATTAATCCAATCACTTACAAATACATGTAAACCTGTACTTCATTATCCTAATGACGCAGTTACCTGTATGGACTTAGAAAATTTTCGCTCTGATTTCGGGAATGCACTATTCCACACTTTTAACAAAAAATGGAACTATTTTGGAAAATAAACTGAATATTGAAAATTATATACACCAACAAATTTAATTTTAGACAGCACAGCAGTATGAATGCGGAAATTCATATTAAAAGTAGTAAAAAGAAATTTTGATGTAAAACCAGACAAAATGCCATTTTTCATATTTCGGCTTCATATCTTTTGAGAACCAAAGGTGCAAATTTGAGATAAAAAAAGGAAATATCTACACATTAACCAATTTTCAAACTGAAAACACTAAACAGAAATAAAATGCTGAAACTTTTCGCAAATATGAACGCGAATATTGTCACTGTAACAGAAATATTCAAAAAATGCACCAAAATGCATTTTCCCCATTACTCTCCATAGTAATTCTGGGCTGATTAATCGGTGATATTTTCGCGCATGCGCAGTTGTTGGTGAAGAGAATTTCTGCCCACGCTTCAAGACCATCAGCTACAATCTTTTCGGACAGGAAAACGAGAAGTTCAAGTGTCCCGATGTAGCCACGACCATGTTTGAATTGCTAACCTATCCTGATGCATCCGTCGATACTACCGGATTCGCTACGTCATCGCAAAGCCTCGTCCTCGTTCGCCATCCCTCTGAAGTATAGTAAGTAAGTAAGTAAGTAAGTAAGTAATATTTATTAAACAAATCACTGGCCCATGGAGGCATATAACAGTACAAACAAATATGATTAGACACAACAAACTAAATTGTAATAAAATGATGAATATTGTAATTTGTTGAAGCGAGTGTGGTCAAATATCTATCATTCAACAAGTTGCAATGGCAATTCTATAAATTCAATAATATACATGTACTTAAAAGAGAATAAGCATAAATAAAGTCATACCTATCCCGTGTCAACCGCACAGCAGGTAGCATGATTTGGTACCCTCTGTGCAGCAGACACCAGGGGTCGATGCCATTAGGTGATAAAGAAAATACAAAATTGTTGCAACATATAAAATCAAGTATATTGTTTTATGTTATTTAATATTATTGAATTAAAACTTTGAAATGTTACATTGTTCCACTAGTCCTGCCTGTGCCCAGAGCAATCAGACCAACATACTAGGATAGTCTGAATGCAAGGGGCACCAGGGGATGATTCCTAAGAGGACTAGATAAGATGGCAGATGTGTTACCCGTGTCAAGAGCACAGCAGACAGCATTACAGGTGGCCACTGTACAGTTGACACCTGGGGACGATGCCTACTAATGTTGACACAATCTACCAAGGAACATATAAAGTTATTTGAACAAAATGGACAATAAGTGAATATTATGGAAGATGCACAAGGATAAAATTACATACTAGTTTAAGCAATTCTGAGTCTTCTATGCTGAATATCCATATGGTTTTGTCTTTATCATTAAGATCATTAAAATTCCTATTCTTTTCCAAAATCCCAGAGAGCATGATATTACGGTCTTCTTCGAATTTCGGACAATTTAGTAGAAAATGAATTTCATCTTCTATACTATTTGAATTGCATTTAGTACAAAGCCTTTCTTGTCGGGGAGTACCCTGGTATCGACCTAACTCTATTTGTAACCTGTGTGAGGAAGTACGCAGTCTTGTAAATTTCCTCCTCAATTCAAAACTCTTTACAATACTTAAATAATTTTGAAAACCAAAGTTAGTTTTATACATACAATAAATATTTAGCTTACTGTCAGAAAATTTTTTAAGCTGAGTTTGCCATTCTTTAATAAAAAGCGAAGATAAACAAGATTTTATGTTTCTTTTGAATGTACTGACAGACTGACCACAGGATATTTTACTTGCTCCCTCGGTTTCCAGTAGTCTACGAAGGTAGTCCAAGGAACCATACCATGATATTTGTTTGGAATGATGCAGTGTCCTGGATTGCATGTATGCTGCTTTCAGTAAAGGGAATTGGTCATTTAGATTCTCTAATCTGTACCAAAACAAAAGCATTCCCTTAATTATATTAAAATGGAATGGAAATCGGCATAGTTCCGATAGCACTGCAACATTTGTGGTATTCTTGTGAACCCCAAGTATAAATTTGCAAAATTTAATATGCAATTTTTCGCAAGGAAGGCCAGAGTAAATTTTGTCCAAGGATGCATTATCTCTTTTGCATTTTGTAGAAAATATATTGAACATTCCCCAAATGTCACTACCATATAGCAGAATTGGTTTTATGGTGTGGTCAAAAACATGCATGCTTGTTTTAACACTAGGATGTGCAGATATAAAATCTTTACAAAGTTTAAAATAAGCCTTCAGTGCCTTTTTATATATTAGGTTTTGCCCGGATTAAACTAGAAGTTGGTATACGCCTTCCAGAACTTTGAGCTAGGCTATAAGATCAAACAATACCCGCAAAACCTGATATACCTACCCGTAACCCCGCGCCCTATCTTCCGCATACCATAACTCAATGATCAAGACATACTCCCACATCTATATCCGCTGCGAGCATCAGACTATATACTTCCATCTTCCGGAGGTTATAAGAAAGTATTCTAAAGGTCGGTTCGATAAACTTCGATGTGCCGCCCAGAAGATCCGAGTATAATTCTAAATTCTTAATAATCCTCATTTCGTAATTCTGTCGGACGAATCAGAGCATGGGGTTCAGAGTGGGACATGAATACAATATTACCAACTAATTTGTTTTGATTCCCCAATATGTGATTACTTCATCTCTCCTGTCTTGGAAATTGTAAAAGGTTATTACAGCCGTGCAATTTGGTTTAAATAAGTAGGTTATTTGGTTTTTACGTAATGAGGGAATCAAGGTACGTACCTAAAATTTTGTTTACGTGCGAAATTTTTTGTCAGTGTAATGAACTGTGTGCGATGATATCAACTTTATTACGGATACATCGGCAAATAAATACCGAAGCAAGAATAAGGAAAGGGAGAATTCCAAAATCATAAATCAAAAATCACGGCAGTTCATATCCAACACGAATTGAGACAGTATGACAAAGACAAAATAAAACAAAAACGAACAGGAACGTCACACAACCAAACCACCAGCAGTGTGAACTTAGTAGTGTGGATTTAGGCATTGAAGATTAAGGAATAGGAATTAAGAATTAAGAATAAAGACTTAAGGAATAAGAATGAAGACATTTGCGCAAAAAGGTATGACATTTGTGCAAAAAACGAGCACAATTGTGCAAACAAAATGAGATTTGCGCAAACAAAAAGTAATCTATTTTTAATAAATTCTAACCAAACTGAGCAAATCTTTATTCAACATTTTTTATTTATTTGCCCTCTTCCGTTAGAGTGACTTTGTCCGTTGTCCCCTTTTCACCCAAGGGGAGGTGGAAGTAGGATTTTGAGTGCAGTCTTTAGTCTTGTCTCCATGATATGTCTCCAGATTTGACTTCTCTTTCCAATCTGTTCAGGTAGCCCAGTAACAAATGCATTTCTCCCCCTACTGGTTTCAATGATACGTGTGTCTATTTTTTTACACTGATCATGCAGGGATTAAACATTTCAACAATATAAGAAATGTAAAGAAAGCAAAATTACATACCCAATGTATAATATCAAGATGCGGATACAATTTCATTTGAATACTCATGCTGGTAGGAACCGCCTTAATTTTTTCAAGTGCAATAATACGAAACTTGACTATTTTAAATAGTTATAGAAGAATTATAAAAATGTTTGATACATATTGTAATATTTGCTTTAGAAAGGTATTTTCGCAAACAGACTCTTAACTGACAACAGGTAACTAAAAATCGTTTGCGCAAACGTCCACTTTTCCTTTGCGCCACTGTCCACTTTAAAATTTGCGCAAACGTCCTTCTGTTTTTCAGATATTTGCGCAAATGTCCATAGCCCATCCTACATTCCTAACGGCACCTCAATTCCAAATTTTATTTGAAATCCGATGCGGTATAACTTTATTGGTAGTGATTAACTTTCGCTTAACCGTATAAACATGATTAAAAACATATTTTTTTTGTGAAATGTAAATTTTTATCGCTTTGTTTCCTTCGTGCTATTATAATACCGTTTGTGCTACTTTGTGCTCCTTTGTTCGCAGAGCAGGTCCTTTGTCGTGTCTTAGAGGCTCGGGTCGCTTTGTACACAGTAGGCCTAATATGACAATAGACCGGTTGAACGCGTTGTGGTCTGTCAGAGAACACATGGGTTTGAAATATGTTTGATAAATGTAAATAGATAAAAAAAAAATAGTTCAAAACAGTAAGTTAGGTGCATATGTTACGTCGATCTTCAACATTTATTTTACAAAATGCGATGTAGACGGAAGTAAAATGCCTATCTTTTGGGTACGGTGTACAGATAACATTTAACCGGTATCAATATTCCGGAACAATTGTTTTCATAAATATTTTCTTATGATTTGCCCGGATTATTCCGTAGATCGCCTTTACTTTTAATTTCATATAATTCTCAAACTGTGTCGCATATTACTATTAAAATTCTGAAAATATGATAAAATGTACAAACGGGTTTGATATTATATAATTTCAGTTCTCCACTAACATACAAAAAATATCAAAAATGCAATTTTACGTCGGAGTTGAAGCGAAATAGGTAAACAGACATAAATAACTATTCCAGCAAACACAAGGGAGTAACAAATTCAAAGCACCCATGCACGTGCACCTATGCCAATGTGAACACTTGTAATGTATGATAGTGTCAAGTTCACAAGAACGACGTGTATGTATAAGATACTCATTTCACCCGTTATTGTATAATAAGGATTCCGAAATTAGTAAAATTCTAATAACTGAGTACCAAGTTTACAGCTGTTAAGATTCCTACAGTATGCTAGTTCGATGCATCAATGTGTGATTTTACAAAGGTTTTCTTCTGCCGAACGGATTACCTTTGGTATTTTTAGCTCATCGGCCCTCGTCGTCGATCGTTTGCTTGCCCTCAGATATTCTCATAATGCCACAATACCCTTTGATTGGTTCCATAAATAATTTCGGCATCTCTTTTGGAATGTATTCTTCCAATCGGATGTTGGTATAATCCAGTTGTGTAATGTTTGAATCGTTTTGTTTTCATGTCAATCTTCTTCCGTATCAAAACCAGTTTCATCCACCTATTTAAGCCACGAGTATAACCCATGTCACATCTTGGAAGATATTAAAGTAGAAGGGATTTACTGTCACATTTTGGAATTTAGTTCTGATCGAACAGCTTAGGTTGTTGCATGAGCACCTTGAAGTGTACTTTTACAGAAGTTTTGTGAATATATTGTCTGTTTGTATTAAAACGAGCGTAAAACAAATTTACTGTAGGAGTCCACACACACACACACACACACAAAGAAATGTTACACCTGGTTCTATTTTTGTTGAAGCTTCTTTTTGTGCCTCATCTCATCAACCTATTTAAAGAAAATGATACTGCCGTGCATCAAATATTACACATTGTAAATATTTATGTTCTGTACCATTTCAAGATCTTTTCGTGGATAAGTATGTCAATTATTTTGAATTATCATAGTCGCAGATTTTTTTCCATTTGCCACCATGCAGAAGTGTCAAAAGAGGGATTCTACCCCTTGCCAAACTTCAAGGCCAATCCTGAAATGCAAACCAAACCAAGCGCTACGATGTATTCCAACATTGTCTCTACTTAGCACGTGATACTTAGCTTATAATAAATCATGGCAGTCGTATTTAAATCTCCTAAGATGGGGATGATGATACATTCCAGGAAAAGAACAGGATCAAATCAAAGAAGCCATGAAATGGAAAGATTTACCCACCGAGCTGATCTACAAAATATTGGAGGCGGAAGAAGTCGATGTTAAGTTTGGCAAAAGCAGGATTCCCACCCTGAAGATAGACATGGAGAAACTGCAAAAGTATGGGCCTCATGTTTAACAAAGAAAAGGGTCGCTTGCTAGGAGCCTTTGTCCGGAACACAGGGAACAAAAGGCTTAGCTAGAAAACTAAGCAGGAGAACCTCTCATACGATTTAATGAGAAAGTAAAAAAATCAAATGGGGGTTTGGAAACATAATATGTCCAAACCCAAAACGGATTTGGAATTGTTCTTGAACTGGATGGTTCGTGAAGGCGTAGGGAAGTAATGTGCGACTTGAAGAACCCTCTCCCCAAAGGCATGCGCATTTGTTATGGCACGAAAGCAGTCTTGAGAAGTGATAATTGTCATTGCGCTTAATCAGTTTATTACGGCGTGAAGATTTTTTATGGCGCAAAATCAGTATCACGACGTGAGACTCTCTTTTGGCGCGTAATCAGTATTACGACGTATACGTTTTGCGTTGCAAAATGATCAGTATAACGACGACCGGCTTTTTTTCAATGGTGGCAAATGAGAATGATTATTTAAACACAAAAGTGGGTGTATAATCATTAGATTGGTATGTGTGTTTCGATAGCTCTTTACTGGTATCTAGAATAAGGGACCGAAAGACATTTTATCGTCGTCGTAGTTTTTCAGTCAGATTTCAGGAGAACCGTCTTCAATAGCGAGCTGGGACTTGTAAGTTTTGGATAGTCCCATGTTTTCTCGATCATCGCCTCTTTTTCTTCTTTGCGACACGTTGCTATATCTGGGACAGAAACATAGTGCCGATGCTAGATATGCAGACCAGGGATTCAATGGGAATAAATGCCATCGCATCCTTGACGGTGCCTGGTCAGCTCTAAAACACAAACCCAGTGCAATGGAGACGCCCTTATGCGATCAGTTGTAGACCTTTTAAGCATACGCATACCTATGGACACATTTGGGTAGCTTTTCTTCCGTGTATTCGTTGCGGCTGTCGTCCATCTTTTCATTATAAAGCATGGGATGTTCATGAATGGGATGTTGGGTCCAAATTTCAGTCCAGAACCATCGTAGAATTTCTGATGGTGCTTCAAGTACAGTTCATCAACCTGGATAATGCGGACAGTTTATTAACTTCTTTTCTGCTCTCTGTAGTTTGTCAGCTTGACCCATTCTCAAGTTCAAACCATATTACTGATACCTGCCAACTTTTGAAAATGCTCACGGGGGTTTTGACGCCTGAGACAGGTCCAAGCAAGCAATAAAACCTATAAAGGGGGTTTCAAATTCACATTCTTGCTTTTTAAGCCTCTTTATAACATTACAATCATCATGAAATAAAATACTGAATCATTTGCTTAGCAAGAAAGAAATGTTTGCTCTTTGAAAATTTCAAATTCAATGCTCTCGTGGTGGAAAACCCCCCATAAATAAGGATAAGTGGCAGGTATGCATTAATTTATACTTTGCGAACATGAAAGCGAATTATGAGGTGTTCTCCTCGTAGTTCGACGGGGTGACCGTCTTGATCGGTGAGATAAGTTCGTTCTTATGGTGACTGGTAGGTAGCCTAGGTTTCTTCTGGATTTAAAGGCCCTTCGTGCAATGATCGTCGCCAGGGAACAAACTGTAGATGATGGACTAGTGGAGTCATTCACCATGTCATTGATGATTATAATTACAATGCGTTCTCTTTCGCAGTAGCCGTTGGTGGAACTGTCGTGATTATATACATTACGATCAAACCCAGCACGGTTTTAATATTGTTGTCGACATTGAAATCCAACTGATAGTTTCTGGCTGGGAAGAGCGTTGCTCTAAGAGTTGCACGATCGGCGCCGACGATGATCCTGTTCTTGTACTTGCTTCACCTGTAGCTGAATCTCCTGTTTGGTGTCATCGATGCCGTACAAGCGGGTGCTCGGAGAGATTGTAAAAAACCTTTTGACCTTTTGGGGGCAGTGAGTAGGGGGTTGTTAGTTAAATGAATATTTAAGGTGGAGTAGTACGTCTCCAGATGTCCCAAAGACATCTCATAATTCTTGTCTATACGCGGATACATAGGTGTGTTTAACCGGGAGAGATTGGGCTGACGATTCCGGAATAGATGAATGAAAATCCTTGCTTTAACTCTGTATGGTCGGCGATCCACTAACAATGAGTTGAACATTTATTTACAGGTGGCAGGGTAGATCGCAGCTACTAGTCTTAAGTTCCATTTTTCGAAGCCGTCATAGTGCTTCATAGTGGTCACTCAGGGTAACGAACTGCTTCTTGGCGAGATCTTGGCAATTGTCAAGCCGATTCTTTTTGTCCTAAATGAAGAGGCAGATAAAGTTTGCGTTCTCCCAAACATCTCAACGGAAGAAGTAGTCGACGTTGTTGTGGCGACCGCTCACGAAGTTGTATTCGGACTTGTATTCCTTGTTCTCGTCAAGTCGTCGATCTCCATGTGATTTTTGTTGATTGGGTCGAACTGGCAAGTGTAAGGCACATTGTTCTCTTGCTCGAAGAAGAACGACTCGATACCAGCTGCTGTTGTCAGTGGTTTCAACGTTTGTAAAACATCGGTCAGTAATTGAGGTCACTCATCCATAACAAAATTCCTCCTTCGAGAACCCTTTTGCCAGCAGCCTCTTCAGCAGCTGATAGATTGGCTGGTGGAGCAACCGGCCAAACATATACATGTAGAGGTGACCATAGTCGAGCCACCCAGCGTGAAGGAGGGGTTCTTCAGCTGTGTCATCTTGCCGATGGTCCATTTCCCGATGATGAGTTTCGGATCGACCGCTGCGGGAGGAGAAAGTGATTCTCACTGGTGGATTCGATATCTTTACAGAAAATGTCTTTATCCTTTAACGTACATTGAATTAAACTAGAATACTGACACAGTCAGAAAGGGCCCCACCCCCTTGTGTGTCCCAAAAACCTGACTGCGGAATTTCATGGAAATAAGATTTTCCTCAAAAACAAAAGGGAGCTTCCTTTGATCAGGACCAATCTTGTGTATATCATATAAATCCCTGATGTGAATTTTTATTTATTGTACGACGTACATCTAATTCTCAAAATATGCACTTTTTCGTAAAACTAAGTTTTTTTTCCAAAATTGTTTTCAGATTTTCCTCAAAAATGAAAGGGAGCTTCCTTTGGTCAAGTTCAACCTTGACTATCAAAATCATATGAATCCCTAAAATCGTACGCCATAGAACTAATTCTCAAAATATGCACTTTTTCATATAAAAATGAAGTTTTTTCCAAAAAATCATTTTCAGATTTTCCACAAAAACGAAAGAGAGCTTCCTTTGGTAAAGTTCAACCTTGAGTATCAAAAACATTTACATACCTGAAGGCAATCTTGAGTTATCGTACGACATAGAGCTGATTCTCAAAATATGCACTTTTTCATATAAAAATGAAGTTTTTTCTCAAAAATCATTTTCAGATTTTCCACAAAAACGAAAGGGAGCTTCCTTTGGTAAAGTTCAACCTTGAGTATCAAATCATAAAAATCCCTGAAGGCAATCTTGAGTTACATACGACATAGAGCTAATTCTCAAAATATGCACTTTTTCATATAAAAATGAAGTTTTTTCCCAAAAATCATCTTCAGATTTTCTACAAAAACAAAAGGGAGCTTCTTTTGGTGAAGTTCAATCTTGAGTATCAAAATCATTAAAACCCCTGAAGGCAGTCTGGAGTTATCGTACGACATAGAGCTAATTCTCAAAATATGCACTTTTTCATATAAAAATGAAGTTTTTTCCCAAAAATTATCTTCAGATTTTCCACAAAAATGAAAGGGAGCTTCCTTTGGTAAAGTTCAACCTTGAGTATCAAAATCATTAAAATCCCTGAAGGCAATCTGGAGTTATCGTACAACATAGAGCTAATTCTCAAAATATGCACTTTTTCATATAGAAATGAAGTTTTTTCCCCAAAAATCATTTTCAGATTTTCCACAAAAATGAAAGGGAGCTTCCTTTGGTAAAGTTCAACCTTGAGTATCAAAATCATTTACATACCTGAAGGCAATCTTGAGTTATCATACGACATAGAGCTAATTCTCAAAATATGCACTTCTTCATAAAAATGAAGTTTTTTTTCCCAAAAATCATCTTCAGATTTTCTACAAAGACGAAAGGGAGCTTCCTTTGGTAAAATTCAACCTTGAGCATAAAAATCCCTGATGGCAATCTTAAGTTATCATACGACATAGAGCTAATTCTCAAAATATGCACTTTTTCATATAAAAATGAAGTTTTTTCCCAAAAATCATTTTCAGATTTTCCACAAAAACGAAAGGAAGCTTAATTTGGTAAATTTCAACCTTGAGTATCAAAATCATTAAAATCCCTGAAGGCAATCTTGAGTTATCGTACGACATAGAGCTAATTCTCAAAATATGCACTTTTTCATATAAAAATGAAGTTTTTTCCCAAAAATCATTTTCAAGTTTTCTTCAAAAACGAAAGGGAGCTTCCTTCAGTCAAGTAAAAAAACCATAAAAATCCATAAAGGCATTCTTGAGTTATCGCACGACATAGAAAACGCTGACGGACGGACAGACGGACGGACGGACAGGCTGATTACTATAGGGCGCCGCCATTCCATGGCGGGGCCCTAATAAAGCAATTATCTTCTGTGTGAATGTCGAAGGAAGGACACGGTATATTAAGATTAGAATATTTATTTTCACTGGCATCAAGATCAAATCCTTGTTTTTACAAAATCGCCACTACCCAAACCCTTGCCTCTACCCCTAAAAATCAAATGGTCGTCCCTTATAAGAGATGACACATTCTATTGCCTTGGAAATACGAACTTCAGGTTAATGTTGATTTGATTACAAAGACTGAAGTATTAATGAATATTGTATTATTTTATGCATTTTTGAAATATATCCACCAGACTCGTCAAATGAGTAAAACGAGATCGCCGTAAATGAAAAGAGCGGCAACAAAATATTCTGACAACATAACCCCCCGAAATATTTGAGCTTCTCTTGACTTTGTTTTATAAAAATGCTTCCATGAACTTAGATCTTGGTGCATGCAGTCTTTGTGCCTGACTATTTTCTTCTCATTAGAAGCAATTCTGTCCTTTTCTCTCGAAGCCATGAAATGGCTGGAGAGATGTTAAAGGTGTAAAACAACTAATTCGGAACCCAGTCAGGCATATATGTGAATATACTCCTTATTTGAGACGACATAGTTCCAAAGAAGTGTTAATAGCGTCGTAGATTAAAAATGTTGGGGAGTCATTATGAATTAAATTGAAAAGGCATTCAATAGTGAATCTTTTAAGCCTAAATTTATACGATTTCGATGAAAATTAAAGATTTTATCAAAGTTGAAAGCGGAGGTATTTTTCCCGAGAAAACATAGACAGGAAGTACCTATCCCTGGGCTGTGACCTTCCGGGAACCAGTTTTTTCTTATATTACAGTTAAGGTCGGTTGATTTTTCCATGATGGTTTACCGAAAGATGTGTCTTTCAGATGAGACATGTGTCATTTTATTTGAACTTCAGATAAAAATTCTAAGAGCACAGAAACATGTACAATTTAACATGGAAGGCAATGGGAGACGGAATTAGTTGTGTAACACCTTTTAAATGACAAGAAAAAATCACGTGAGGCTTCAAGCCAATTAACAGCTCTAAAAGATGATCTTCGTGCTTCCGATAAAATATAGTGCGCAAGTTTCTTTCAAAATCGTATGCATTGTGTTTTTAAGTTATATTTCTTCATTTTCTTGAGTTGAATAGGTGTTGTTATATTAAATTGAAAACAATATGCATGTTTATCAAATAACTCGTTTTTTTATATTGCGTCTCGGATCAACGAACCTGTCGCGAAGTAATTTGTCAAAGATGAAAATAACATTTGTTTACCTGTGACTGTGCATTGCATAAATTTATAGCAATGAAATCGACATGCGAAATCACACAATCCGATTATTTTCTCGTATTACGGAATAACTTAATACATGCAGACGTATGCAGCAGTTCTTTGGATGACTACGAAATTTTGCCACGTGTAGATTTTCAGGGCTTCGAGATTCAACTCCATCGGAAGACTGAGTCATTAAAAATGTGTTGCATTAATCTCTGAAACGTTGCTGGGCTATTACAAAGTCCGAAAGGCATACGAGTGTATTCATAAAGTCGGTGTACTGAATGCTGTTTTGTGTTGGTCCATAGGGTCCATTGCTATCTGATGAAAGCCACTCGCTAGATGTAAAGTACTAAAATATTTGGCACCGTGAAGGGCATCTAAGGACTCGTCGATCCTAGGCAGTGGGAATGCATCACGTACAGTCTTGAGGTTCAGTTTTCTATAGTCTACACATAAACGAATTGACTGGTCTTTCTTACATACAACGACAATGGGTGCTGCATAAGGGCTTGTGCTTTCTTTAATGATTTTCTTGCTTATCAGATCCTATATGTGACTTTTTACTTCCTCGTACTGACTTGGAGAAATTCTCCTGTAAGGTTGAGAAATTGGTAGTTCTTCTGAAAGCTTTATTTTGTGGGTCATTGTTGTGGTGTACCCCAGATCCAAGTCGTCAGTTGTAAACACATTCTTGTGCTTCTCAAATAAAGTTAGAATTTTCATTTTTTCTTGCTCGGTACATTGGATATCATTAAGGAATTCCATTGGTATAGAAGCAGTTTTTGGTTCTTCAATATCGCTTTTCAAAACTAGTGTTTCTTCATTTTCGTCGGTTTTAAATTAAAGAATTTGATATCTGAATTTTGACTGAAAAGACAACTGACCTCTCTTATCAAACCTATCCTCGTATTAGGCTTTAACCATAAATCTGAAGACTTCAAATTTGCAATTCTTACTGGATATTGATTTCTCTCTGTAGTAGTAACTGAATCAATTAACATAACATTTGCAATTCTTGATATTGGTTCAATACTAATTGTTTTATCTTTTGGAAATTTTTGTGTTGGCCCCACAACATTTATAACACTTACTGAGTTAGCAGGTATGCATATTTCGGTGTGACCAGCTACTCTTGCAAAACCTTTTACATCAGTTTTTTGGCACATTTTTTGAAAGATGTTCATACATTCTGATATGATATTCATGCCGATAAGGCCAGGAATTTCCTTCCTGGGACCCCCAGGAGTATCTTTCACTATCAGTATACATCTGTCCTTAACGGTTTTATCATTTCCAGGAAATACAACATCAGTCTCAATATAACCAATGTACGGTATGTCAAGTCCATTTGCCGCCCTTAGTCTTAACCAATTATTGTTCGGAAATAATTCAATTTTAGATTTCAAGTGGTTTGTATAAAAACTTTCGTTGATAATGCTCACCATCGAACCTGCGTCTATAATACATGGTACATTAATGCCTTTTATTTTCATATTTATTGTTGGGCTATCACCAACACATTTGTCTACCAAGGGCGAGCCTCTAGATTTTGTGCCTACGGAATGGCTCCCTGCCGCAGGCCTTCCCCGTTTAAATTTTTCTGTTCATTGTCTCTTCTAAGTTTTCTACAGTCTTTCTTGATATTACCTATTTTATCGCAGTAATGGCATTTTCTATTCTCTGGATTACTGTTATACCGAGGTCTCTGCTTTTCTGCTTTAAGGATCTTTACGTCCTGTTCGATACTTTCCAATTTAGCCATTAGTTTTTTTTAATTCTGAACTTTCGGCTAATTTTGCTTGGGTAGCAAGAACCGGTACATCAAGGTCTGCAACTGCATGTTCTGAATTTTTATCTTCTGCATCCTCCATTAAAAGATTTGCCTCTTCTCTTAGATCTGTGAATGCGATACCTGGATTGCTTCTCAATCTTTTCTTTAATTCTCTTTTCAACCAAACTAATTTTACATTTTCAGCAAATTGGTTTTTGATTGTCGAATCTCGATCAGGAATAGCCTTACTGTCCTTCTTTAATACTTTATTAAGTTTTGCCATTAATTTGTGACTGTAATCTTGTATGCTCTCCCCATCCATTTGTCTACATTGGTAAAATTCTGCAAGAAGTTCTGAAACCGTGCCCCTTTCTCCGAAAGTTTCTTTTATTATGGCCAGTACATTTGATGGTTTCTTTCTGTTTGATTGAGGTGTATATCTTATTTCTTCTCTTGCAGGTCCCTCTAACAATGACATAACAAAGTTAACTTTCTCTTCATCAGAAGTTGCTCTTGTTTTCAGTGCCATCTCCACATTTTCTATGAATTCATCGACTGTCTGTTTTTCGTCTTTCCTTCCTGAAAATGGAGTTATTGTCCTCCCTCTAGGGGCAAATACAATTTTCGGCTCAGTCGATTCGGTTGCAATCACTTTGGCCAACCTCAGTTTCATGTCTGTAATCTCCTTCTGCAAAACCTGCACTGTTTCATCTGATGTTGCCATGTTGTTGCTCTTCCGTAACCACTGACACTACTACCTTTTGTTGAATCTCTACATCTATAATCCTGTCGACGACGCCATTTGTGACCAGGGTGAATTAAGGCCAAGTAAGTTAGATGAACTGATGTTGAAACTAATAAAGTTTATTTTAAGCTATAACAAAAAGGTGGTAGCATCTACATGTCTATCATTAAAAGGGTTTACAAGGCTCTAGGAACAACATTGCATCTCTTTTGTTCTAGAAATTTGGCATCCGCCACACCTCAGTGTAGTGTAATATAAAATGATAACCGGAGCGAACCCTGCAATTTCCGGAAAAATAACAACTACAGTGCATAATAACTATAAGTGCACTTGGTCACATTTGATTTGTCCATGCCAGAGATTTTGTTAGAATATGTCATCCTGGTTATTATTGTACATCTCCTGTCCTGATTATTTTTTTTCACCAATTCTGGTCCTCGATTTTTTTCGAAATTCCTTCCAACTCCATCCCCAGCCAGTTCTAAAAATTTAGAAGTATAGGATAATACCTGCATGTATACATATAACTTTGCACAACATTGATACTTATAGGTGCAGTTGCTTTGACGTGGTCCGTTATGCTTATGGACAGATAACTTTCTTGTCAAAGAATGCTTTAAAACTTGCAAGGTTCTCTTCAATTCATTTAGACAAAAGCTAAACAGTGATTTTTTTTGTTTTTGTAAAGTGAATTCGTAGATTTTTAATGCGAAAACTTCAATCTGTATGTGAGCCTGATCAATACGATATACTGACCAGATACTGACACCGTGATAGCTGATCAATAAACGTTCTTCCAAAAGTCCAATTCCGGAACGTTCCGGGTATTAGAATGGCGGGTCAAAGAGGTCAAACGGGGTAAAAATGGCGTCCCGCTGTATGAGGGCAAAGGGAATAAATTCTTCTATCAACATATGAAAGGTGTTTATGATTGGAAAAAAGCCGAACATGTCGTAAATCAACATTTTATCCCAGGCGGGTCATTTCCAACCAATTTATTTTAGGCCAAGAAAATAAATAGGAGAATTCCTAGATTACGCTCAACTGACGTCAGGTACCAGTTTCCAGTAGATTCAGGGTAAGATGTCGACAATTACCCAAAAATTTGAAAGTGGAATATCGTCTATACGAACACAAGGTGTCCGTTTTGTAATTTCATAATGATGTAAATGAAATCATGACGATATATGGAAGTTTAGGTATCTCAGCGAATAAGTTTAAAAATTGTACTATCTCAACAAATCAAATTTTCGAATCGTCGTGTCAACGAATATTTGTTCTGCCTAACAGAAGTTCCTTTGGAAGAAATATTATAAACATTGATCTATTTCTTCTTTTGAGAACATTTGTTTTATAAGGTTTATTCCGTTAGGAACAAATACTGTAACCCAGCAAACACTTGACATCATATCGACGTCGGGTTTTGGTTGATATTTGGTCGCGACGTCAGTATACCAAAAACCGACGTCGGATCGATGTCTTAATTTAGACGTCTACATTTTGTCGGCTTTCGACGTTGATGCGACGTCTGTTTTTTGTACGATGTAAGTCTCTCGTCGAAAAATGACACAGGAATGGCAATGAAAACGATGTTGTCGATATATTAGATTGAAAAGACATAAGTGATAGTAGCACATATACTGCATGTATTATGATGAAGAATAAATATTAAAATAAATTTTTAAAAAATGAATTAAAAAAAAAACTTGGGTCAAAAATATTGCTGAGACTTTCTAAAAATAAAATTTAATTGGAATATTTTTTTATAATTATAAGCTAAAACGGAAAAGTTTTCAAAATTTTACTTTTATACATTTACGCAATACTATTAGCTATAGTTCAACTTCTGATTTTTAACTAAAGCACCGGACTAAAACTTTCAATCTGTGTGTACTATATGCAAATAGATGTAAACAATAATTACTTCCCTTTAACATAGAAAGCATGTGAGGTCAATTTTTGTTCCAATCGGAATTTTTATTGCTCAGCAGTAATACCGACAGAAAAACCTCAACACAGATTTATTAGAAATAATATATGAAAACAAATTTTAATCTTAAAAATACATAATCATCTTAAAAAAAAAAGATTTGCAGATTAAAATTTTAAATTTTACCTTTTCAGTAATTTTTTTCTTATGTTATATATAATTTTTTAGATGTTTGCATCTCACCTACATTATTGTTTAACACTATTCTCTGAATAGCAGCTTGTCTTAGCTTTGATTTCTGTATAGAAACATCTAAGGCAAACTGCTGAAAGAAACACTGACATTACTTCTGCGTGATGCCAGTACAAGTCCGAGCTCATATGGATGGGTTGAAAACCAGTCGGACTCCGACCAAAGTCCATCCTCACAGAATTAATACAATAATAAATAGTAATGAAAACCGCCGAGAATGATGGCCTTCTCAAGTTATGAAACGTTCAGTTTTCAACCACTTCACAACATAAAATAACTTTGTTTCTCAGTCGGCAACCGACTCGGTTTCGACGTCAGCAAAAAAGACGTAAAAAAAAAATCAAAATCCAACATCCACCCGACGTCAGGATATGACGTCATTCTTACATCAAAACAACTAATTTTGCCTGCTGGGTAATATTTGTTCCTTTGGAAAAGATATTCTATAATATTTTATCCTTTTGGAACAAACGTTATGACAAAACTTCTGTTCCGTGACAGTCGGAACTAACTTTCGATTTCGTTCACTAACGTTTGAAATGAATTTAATGTAATAACATGATTTTGAGGATTCAAAACAATTGAAAATTAAAAGCTGTCTGTTACTTCTTTTGAAATTTCCCGCCACCAAGAGGACATACGGGGTCATCTCACTGACATTATTAATTTACTTCCTTGTTGAAGATAGAATTGATATCATTAATTTTCCATGAATGTTGTTCAGTCATGAGGTTCTACTAACAATGAAGTGTCATTTCTGTTTCTTCTATAGAAAATTCATGGCAAATTCATACACCACCTGACCGATGTGCTAAAATATTTCTCTCACAAGAGAGTTTTCATTTCGCAGCATTTTATTGGTTGGAATTCAATAATGACGTCAAATTTGTTTGCCGTGTTTCGATTCTCCTTTGTGACGGCATGAAAAGGGCGACCATGCCCGATGACTACCTTTTTTTGGATCAGCAGAAAAAGATGGTCATGTTTTAGTCAAATATCGCCTTCAGATCATCATAGAAACAGATTCCACAAATGAATCTGTGAGATATGACAACTCTATACTCTTGGTAGTTAAATTTCAAATAGCTAGCCTCATTTTTTTTTTTAATTTTCAAATTTAGAAATCGCGGTGGTCTCTCACTCGATGCATTGTGATATATAAAAGGTATTGGAAAGAGTTCCCATGTTTCCCGATTTTGGCAATTTTTAAATGTCCGAAAACCTAATTATTATACTGACCTGATCAGGTGCAAGATCAGATGCACTCATTCGCTTTGTTTTTCATTGCAGTTAAGATTTGTCTCCCCTTCGTCTAAATTGGTCTGTCTTAAACCTGTGTAAGTTATAGTCGATGCAGTCATTTCATTTGTTAACCTTTATCTTGGCTTTGGTCTCATCCAAAAATTATCTGTCGTCTAGAAAATAATGAATGTTTTTATTTGCGAACCTTTGACTTAGCTTCGGTCTCGTCCTTAATAGATCAAGTCATAGTCCATGCTTTCATTGGGTAACCCTTTTTAGCTTTGATCTCGTTCTAATATTATTTATAGTCGTTATATATGCAAATGAGGTACTTAAAACTATGCTTCGAAGTTTATCTTGGTCTCTCTCTGACCATATTCTAACGTGAACATCTTTTATACACATTTTATTAGACCATAGCTAGGTAACCCAGTCATCATCCTAACCTTCATATTGTGGTTATACAAATAAAACACCGAACTTACTGCGAATTTAGTATCTGCATATGGCCATTTCTACAACTCTTAACGGTAGATCAAATTAAAACATTTGGAAATCCGTTGACCGAAATATGTTTCAAAAGCTGATAGAGAACAAATAGTAAACTGGAGTCAAGTTGTTTCCCTTTTCGTTTTTTTTTACTTTTCGTTATTCAAAAATTTTGTTTAAAGTTGCAGCCAAACATTTTATGAATATCAAAATAAGAAAAAAATATATATATGTTTATTATTATTTTTTTTTTTTTTTTTGGTCATTCGCATTTTCTTTTTTTTTTTTTCTTTTTTCTTTTTTTTCTGTTTTGATATTCGTATTTTCCGTTTCAATTTTCCCTTTTGTATTCGAAGTCTGACGTTATGGTACCAATTAAACTTCGGGGCATTCAAATTTTGATATTTTCCCTTTGATTTTGTTTTCCCGATATTCGATTTAGTTTTTCTTATAGGTCGGTTGGTACCATATACATTTGGATATAATGTTAGACTTCGAATATCAAAAAGGAAACTGAATGGGAAAATAGGAAAATTTGAATGACCCGAAGTCAAATGGTACCATAAACTATTGTGCGGTATTAAGGTCATAATTATTGAATTTTGCTTTTGCTGAAATCAATTTTGCTTAAGCAAAATTAGAATTTTGCATATGCAATATTGAATTTTGCATATGCAAAAATCTATTTAGGATAAGCTTATTTGATTATTGCATATGCAAAAATATATATTGCATATGCTTAATTATTTTGCTTCAGCAAAATAATTTTTGCATATGCAGAAATGATAAAAATTAACCAATCAGAGCATTCGTTATATGGAAAGAGAAAATGCCTAGATTATTCAATGCGGTACATACTAATTCACAAAATTTATTCAGTTTAATTAAAGAAAGTACATTTCAATTCGTACACATTTTTTATTTGTTGTTTATATCCTCCTCATGAAATAAAAGGGTCATAAAACAATGTTTGACAATATATATATACGAGTTCTTTCCCATTAACCAGTGATCATACTGAACTGAACTGGAGCCTATTATAATATTAATGAAAAAAAGGGTTGCACCTGAATTAATTATTTGCTTTGTTTTTCAAAATTATAATAACAATTATCTTACATCCGGTGTACTGATAAGAATCGGGAATGAAATATAAAGTGTCTTTGATTCATAATGGAGATCAGAGTTAACAAATTAATTTGACATTATCACTGTATAATTGAAGCGGATAGTAAATCATTCCAAAAATTTTACAAAAAGGGGAGAAGCTTTGGTTCTGTATATTAGCATATAAACAGCTGCATTCGTGTTTTTTTCTCTCGTATCCAACATCATCAAGGTACTAGCTATTCGCAAACAATTTATCTGGATGATTTGGAAATAAACAATATAAAACAACACTTATAAGCTTGTCAACAGCACTTCTAAGGAAATGTCAGTAAGCCAGTTTGGTTATAAAGCAGCGTCTCCAAGACCAGTATATTCAAAAATAGTTTGCTGATATAGATAGTTCGTCTAGAGGGCAGTTTTATTGTAATTTCAAACACGAGTTTAAACTAGAACCTTATCTTCTTAATTTAAAAAGGGGGTCATCGATCTAACATTTGTTAATTGAGGTTTTGTGATATTAAATTTCCTATAGAAACTGGGATGAAAGAGTTTGTCGGATTTGTGGAACTGGTCTTGGAGTTGAATATCACTCTCTGTGAATGTAATAATCCCTTAGTTAAAGAAATTAGACAAAATTTATTCCATCGTACTTTACTATGTACCCAAATAGAGAGAAAATGTATACCATGCTCAAGTTATGTAATGTTAAGTTGTAAATAAATTTATCAATATTTATAAAAAAAAAAAAAAACTACAAAACATACTAATTAAGTCATCTGTGTGATGTTTTTGTATGTTATCTTTGCCATGTTTTTGTACGTAATCTATGCTTACCTTAATGTTTTGTATGTACAAACATGTAATCTATGTCAAAATATGTATGTCAAAACATCGCCCAAGTTAGCACTCCATGGCGGGTGGGGAGCAAGGGAGTGACCTTGATATAATTTTTGTCAAGAATACCGCTTAAGTGCACGCTAGGGGCCTTCTTGATATCGCTCGAGGGGGTACAGAGGTCAGAACCTATGACTCATATAAAAGGTAATGCATGTACCTACCTGCAGCCTAAGGGTCGTTTTGGTGAACTCTCTGTAAAGGTTAAGCCCACAATCATAAAGTTAGTCCCATTTTCCGATCTCGCACTTACCTAGGGTATAAGCTTAAAAACGGAACCTGACTGGACCCTTAGTTTGCAGGGGTCAGACCCTATGGCTAAAATGAAAGGTCTTGCATGTATCTACCTGCAGCCTTAGAGATGTTTTGACGAACTCTGTATAAAGCTCCGCCCGACACGTGTCAAATTTGTTTTCACTGTTTACAAGCCTTTATCGAGTACACTCTTAGAAATGGCCCTGACTGGACCCTACGGGTGCAGGGGTCAGACCTTATGACTCAAAGGAAAGGTCTTGCATGTATCTAACTGCAGCCTAAGGATCGCGTTTGCGAACTCTCTATAAAGGTCCGGCCGGCACGTGTCAAGTTGGTTTTCAGTGGTAACAAACCTTTATCGGACACGCTCTTTGAAACGGCCCTTGACAAGGCCCTACAGTTGCAAAGGTCTAAACCTATTTCTTATATGAAAGGCCTGCATGTACCTACCTGAAGCCGAAGGGTCGTTTTTGCGAACTCTCTGTGAAGGTCCAGACCACATTCAACAAGTTGGTTCAATTTTCCGATCTCGCACTTACCTAGTGGAAACTCCTTGAAGCGTTTAATATCAGATTTTTTCCTTCATGATCGATTTTTGTTTTATTAATGCACTATTTTGTGTCATTTAAGAACTATATTCACATATGTGCTTAAATGGTTCTGAATTAATTCCAGTTAATTCCATTACTAATTTCCTCGTCCTCTTTCAAGTTCTCGTATGCTTATTTTCTTTATTGATTATTTTAATTATTTTTATATTATCAAAATGCTTTTTTAAAATAAATATTTTTATCTTAAATTTCTCGTTGAATATCTTTTTTAATCAATCAGTGTGTATTGCATATGAATTTATGTCATTTTTGTTTATTTATAGCGGCGCGGACCTCCAAGAGAGCCCCATCTATACATAATTAGCGTTGATTATTATACAACCTTGATTTGCTTCTAATTTACTAAATTAAATTATTCTATAAAAACTTAATTTTTGTTAAGAATCTACAAAATATTATTCGAACGCGCCAATTTTTATTGTTGGGCTAACTTTAATGTCGGATTATTGTCTGCTAGCTTGACACTAGTCTTCTATATTTGCATAAAATCAAAGAAAAATCTGTTTTTATTGAAATATACCCATAAGACTCCCTCCATAGAAAACTTAGTGGTGTGAATAACAAAATACCGAAGTTGTTGTAATATAGAAATACATTTCATTTCATTTCAAATATTTTATTGAATATAAATGTATTCAATGAGATCGGATAACAGGCATAGCCTATATATATCCTCAGTGGCGGATTTGGGGGGGGGGGGGGGGGGGGG
>MJUU01006114.1:103991-120039 GCA_002080025.1 Modiolus philippinarum | reverse complement strand
CTAGGACGAGAACAATTGCAAAGTGAAAGTAAATATTTTCTTCGTGCGAAGAAAGGATAGACCACCATCTTCACATAGGGAAATTAAGGATCGATAAGGTAAGGTCCTATAATCGATGTACTTATTGTTCAATATCTATTCGTCAACCAGGTTTTTTTTAAATAGCTTTTTTTTCAAAAATAGCTCCAATCAATTTTTTCTTGGTTATTTAAATCTACAGTTGTTACCATTTTAGTACTTTAACCATACTTTTGGACAAACCTGACACATCTGTAGATTTAAAAGACCAGGTTAACTGATTTAAAACACTAATTGATAAATAGGACTCATAGTGGATCCACGATAACTTGACGCAGACAAATGTAACATTAAACCTGTTGTCAGTATCGACATTGTATTTTGATCTACAGTCCTTATGAATGTTGTTTTGGTTTCTATCATTTTTCTGCTTCAAGAACAACTGATTCAACATTGTCAAACCGCACATATTGTGGACATGAACAAGTAAAGGTACATGGGACAAAATTCCTGTAAATACATAGTAAGATCAGCAAATACAACAACGCTTGTATTGTTGTTCTCATATTGAAGGCAACAATTAGAAAACGCACGTTCCTTATGAGAGAGTTAGCATTTACCGAATAATGATAACAGGCAAATGAGATTTTAAATTCCAATGGCTTCTGACCATCAAAAGTAGGATATGAGTGCAATAACTGGCGTCTACCCGTATTCACCGTAGCACCAACAGAGGGACATGTAAAAAGACGTATATTAAATCACGATCGCGAGAAGCTTAGAGATATGAACATAACTACTGAAGTATGGGACAAACATTGTAGCTTGGCGGATGAGATATTGCGATCATTTCTCCAAGGGATCCAAAAGTTTGCAAGAAGAGAATTTCCAGGATTATTAATTCACGACTTTATAAGACAAGGCAGTTCCAGAGACGGGTTGAAGGTAAATGATGCTTTGGAATTTGACTGCCTTCTGATGTTTAGTATAAAAGGAATGGATTTTACAAAGTGTTCTGTTTCAAGGCCACATTCTAACGAACACATTATCGATCTGGTGAAGCTTAAGGTAAACAATGCGTCATACTTGTGCAAAAATTACCCGTGGTTAGATCGGTTAGGTATTTTGAATAAATATTCTAGTTCTGAATATTATTTCAACACTAAAAACTTTGGCGAGAGAGTAATGAAGTCGCTCCTCGACAAAACTCGATCAGTAATGAACGATCAGCAGCAGGAAGACGGCAACTATCCAGTTTGTAGGTCTGCTAACCCACCAGCTTACGAGATGAGGGTTACTGTTGATAAGGAAATTACTTCCCTAATTGACTCCTTCAGGAGCTTAAGAGTAGAAAGCGTAAGCTACACGATGCCTACATTGTGCACAGATATTGTACCAGCACTCTTGCTTCGTTGCGATTACATTCCTGGCCCATGTACTTTGCATTCATACCACGTAAGCGAAATGGAGTGTCCGGTGCCTGCTGTATTAAAATGGGCCAATAACCTGCAGGAATTTCAATTGACATCTGATCATGAATATTTATGGAAAGAGTCTACGTGTGGATATGAAAAGCAAATTTTTGATATTGCTCGTAGAAAGTCAAGTCAGCAATATCTGATGACAGCATGTCGTATAATTAAAGCGTATGTGTCTTGGCTCAAAATGAATAGCCCAAACACTGACCAGCTGCATAGAGTAGCAGTTTCGTACTATCTCAAGCACATTTGTATTCACTGCATAACATTGTTGACGGTTCCTAGCAATCATAGGACATTGTCTGGAGTTAAAGAGGCGCTTGGTTTTTATCTGTGTTTTCTTGGACTATGCATAGAAAATAAGAATTTTCCCCATTTTTTCTTTGGTAATCCATGGGTAACAACTCTTTTCCCAAATAATTCCTTTGAAAGCAGAATACAGAAGAATTTGTATGAAAATATATGTTCGGAGACATTTCGACATGCCAAAAGAAGTTTTCAACAAATGCTTGAAGATCTAAAAGGAATTTATACAGAATTTGTAAATCTGGATGTAGACTGTGTTGGGTTATTTAAAGAACTTCTTGGTCTCCCACACATTTATAAGAAGCCCGTTTCATAAACGGAAGACCATGCAATTGGCAAGTAGCTGTTATGTGGCTTAGCAAAAAATAAAAAATAAATATATGTGAGATATTATGTAACGAAGTACATGCGACTTTTGACCCAGATCTGTAAAATATTTCACTTGTCAATTACAAATACACAAACTATCGTTTTGTCCCGGAATTCGTTTGTCGATGTTTTTCAAATTTCAATTTAACAAATAGACATTTCTAACAGGCTTATTTTTTTAATGTTTTACCACTGGATTGATGCATCTAGTGGTGGACTAGATTGGATTACTAAGTCAATTCATCCAATTATACGACGGACCGAGAACCGATAATTTGAAAAGTTACTGTATCTATACTCCAGCAATGCTAGAGGTGAATGGTAAGCTACTTTTTTCTGATATGGTTGGAGTATGGAGGAACGGAATTTCAACCTCTTACGTCGTAGGAGTACTGTATCTAGAGTTCAGAAATTTAATAAAACTAAGAAATAAGTACGACTTGCAAAGATCAATATTTTTGGCTGATTTAGGCGTTATCTTTCTGTCTTTCTAGTTAGTTGTTCTCTGTCGGTTGTTTAATTTTGCTTTTTCAACTGTTTTATTTATATCTGCACAAAATGGTACAAGTTGTCAAAATGGTCATCATTTAATGAAATTTAGGTTCTTCGTTGTTTTCTTTGGATTTTTCTGGTCGTAAGCTTTTGGTTACGTATAGATCTTCCGATTCCAAGTGATGAGTCCAAAATCTCAGTTTTAAGAAGTACTCAATCTCATTTTATAACATTTTATTTTGAAATAAGTTGAAGTTCTTACCATTGATCAGGGTTGTCACACATCCTGGAAAACTGGAAAAAATCCTTGAATTTCATTTCGAGTTTCAAGGGCCTGGAAAAGACCTTGAATTCTGAAATATATGGAAATATAGAAAAACCCTGGAATTTGACAAATTTGGTATCGATAGGTGGTATGTAAACAAATTCTAGAGAAAAATTATTGCAACCTAGAATTTTGTCGACTATTTTGGTCCTTGAAAATGACTAGAATATCCTTTAAAGGTCCTGAAAAAATCCTTGAATTTAGAGACATCAAAGGAGTAGCAACCCTGACTTCTAAGCTGTAAGGGCAAAAAGGAAACAAATCTGTTTTTTTTCAAAATGTCCAAGCCGAAGGGGGCAAGAATGTCTTGTCAATAATGTACTCTCAAGTTTGTTCTATTCCTCAAACTTTAACGGGGTGTTTCATGCAAGCTCTTTGAAATTAGTTTAAAGTATATAATTATGATTTTTGATTTACAAACATCGACTTATTAAGAAAGAAAGACTGTGCTAATCCTGCAAAACATCAGATGATGAAGACCACTTTTTCTTCCATTGCAAAATCAAGTATACAATTAGATCAATTTTTATTAACTCGACAAAGAAAAAATATCCCAAAATTGATCAATTAGACTTTCTAAACAAACTAAAAATAATACTCAATCCTAGTACTGAAAATTTTGTCTGATGTTCGTAACTTTATAGAGCGATCTCTAGAAGCGCGAACATGAGGTTCACATCAGTCAGATATAATACTATCGTTGTTATGCTCTTGTTTATGTAAATATATATATAGAGATTAATACATGGCCTTTTCCATATCAGCACGGATATCATCCGGAGACTCCCATATCAGCCCGAGGCGCCAGCCGAGGGCTGATATCGGTCGAGGGATGATAACCGCGCTGGTATGGAAAAGGCCATGTCTTAATCTGTTTATTTTATACTTCTGATTAGGAGTTATCTTCACACCTGGGCTGAAATAGCCATATCACCGGTCCGATATGGATATTTCAGAACGAGGCGGTCTGATATGGCCATATCAGAGTGGGTATATGATATTGACTGTTAACTTCCGGCTATATTACACATGTAAAACAGAACATATCTTCGCTAAGTATGTAATAAATGTTTACTTGTATGTTTTGTTTTTGTTTGTAGTGTTTTTGTACTTTTGTACTGCTTTACCCTGAATTGGGTTTCTACAAAGGGATGGGAGGGATACACGAGTTAACTATGTAACCACCACTTGTCACTTTCAACGTACCTTGTGCCACAGTCGTATCATGCTGCGCTTTGCAGATCCCCTTTTATCTTTTTTTCCTTTTTTTTTTAGCAAACTGTAAAAGATTGAAAATACTTGACACTGCAATGTATACTAAATTTTATTTGTACAAATTTGTATCAGAGAGTGTATAAGATAAAAGAATTGCATTACATGAAGTTTACATTTTTGATATATTATCTGTAATTTATGCAAGTTTATTATCCCCGGCGTAACGCGATGCGGGGGATATGGTAATGCCGGGCGTCCGTCCGCCCTGTAAGCGCTCTAGCAGGTTTATTTCTCATTGGATTTTAATAATATTTATACAGTAGTTTAAGTTCAAGGATGTCTCGAGCGACTTCAAAGATGAGTCCTATTCGATTTTTTTTGTAGGAGTTATGCCCCTTTTTAACTTTAAAAATTGACAAAATATCCTTGTAAGCGCTGTAGAAAATTTATTTCTCAGTGAATTTGGATGATATTTACACAGAAGCTTTAGTTCTAGAATGCTTCAAGCGAGTTTAAAGTTTAGTGCTATTCAAATATTTGTGAAAATTTTTCAAAAGCATTACTCCTACAAAAATATGTGGAGTTTCAAATTGCTGGAGCGGCGAGGATATATGGCTACGCGTAGCCCTTGTTTTTATACTTTAATGAACAAATAAAGGGATATGGAGTAAATGTACTTGAGAAAAAATCCCTAAAAATACATTGTAAGATTAAGCAGACTGAACAACGCTTTAATTGTTGTTCCTCGTCTTCATCTTCATTAACCATTATTTTGGTGAAAATGTGTTTAACACATCGACACATTTTTTTTATGATTTATGAAAGTAAAACACTTCCTAAAATGAATTATTTCACATCTTACTTTCCCTATATGTATATATTTGTATAAGATTTGCTAAGGTTGTCTGACAAACTGTACTGAAGGAAATTAAAACCAAAAACTCAGAGACTGAGCCTGTATCGCTCACTTGACAAAATGCTTTTCACAAAGGGCCTAAGTCATAAAATGTCCCTCTCTGGCCGTCATGTTTTTGTCAAATCAGAGCAAATTGAGCAATATTTGTTTAGGACCTTCCCTACATTACTACAGTATTGTAGTAAAGTTTTATTGACTTCAAAAGTTTCAGAGCAGATAAAAAAAAAGTATTTTCTAATATGGTCCAATGTGTAACTTTGTTTCGTGCTGGCGGTCACGTTTTAATCGGATAATCGGATCTTAACAGAAACTAAATTCGGGGCTGATTGTCATGTTTTTTTGCCAAATAGGAACCAAATGGGCAATCTTTGAAAAGGTCATTTGAGTATTATTTAGTGTAAACTTGCTTCAGTAGTCACAGTGATGTTTTCCATAGGGTCTAAATTTAAAGTATGTTCCGAGCTGGCGGTCATGTTTTTTATCGGATACAATCCAAATCAGCAGTTATTGCGAGGTATTTTCTATACAACATTCTTGTAAAATTTGGTTGATTTGCTTTCATGGTGTTTGAAGGTATCATGAAAATATGATTTTCCCAAAAGGTCAATGTTTAACTATTTTGCGCTAGCGGCCTTGTTTTGTCGAATTCAGCAGTCCTTGTAAAGGAACTTCCCTACATCATTTAAATGCAATTTATTTAGATTTGCTTCAATTGTTTCAGAGCAGATGATGAAAATGATGGTTTTCCAATATGGTTCAATGTTGAAATATGTTCCACTCTGGCGGTCATGCTTTTTGTCCTTTGCAATCTTTGTAAAGGATCTTCCATACAGCATTCCTGTAGATTTTGGTTGAATTTTCTTACAGCGTTTCAGAGGAGATGATTGAAATATAAATACTAAGGGCAAATGTTAAACTATGTTCCTTGTCAATACTTTTTTTTCAAATCAGAACGAAATGAGCAATCTTAGTAAAACACTTTCCCTACATCATAGTTAAAATTGCTGCAATAGTTTTACAGCAGATCATGAAAATGATGTTTTCCCCTAGGGTCCTTTGTTAACTAAGTTCGCACTGGCGGCCATATTTTTTGAACCGTTCATACTTCATTTCTAAGTTCTTTCGTTGGATATGATTCAGAGGGTTTAGAGAAGATCATCAAAAATATGAATTTCACACAGGGAAGATGTTAAACTTTGTTCGTGTTTGCGGCATGGTTTTGAATTCAAACAAAATAAAGAACACTTCTACAGCATTCCAGTGAAGTTTACTAAGATTTGCTTCAATAATTTCAGGGCAGATGTAAAAAATGACTATTTTTCCAAAGGGTTTAATGTTAAACTAAGTTCCGCACTGGCGGCCATGTTTTTGTCGGAGGGGAATGAAAGGATGAATCGTTGTATAGGACCTTACACTCCTGTAAAGTTTGGTTGAATTTGCTAAAGAGAGTTCATAAGAAATGATCAAAGAATGTCCGGAGAGCTATTGTCCTACCCTGGCATTGGCGTCAGCATCCGCAAAACTTTATCCTTGCTTGTGGAATGGAGACCTTAAGAGATAGAATGATGATATTTGGTATGTGACTTTTTTGTAATGAGTGCTTACTTGTGGTACCATACTTTAAGACGTACTGACCTTGCCATAATGGCATTTAAAAAAAACTTTAACCTTGCCTCTAAAAGATAGGCTTTTAGTGGCCTATCTTTTAGTGGTAGGGTGTTTATATTTGGTATGTTGCTTTCTTATTATGAAAGCTTTCTAGTGGTGCCATATTTGTAGACATTTTGGCCTTGCCATTTGTCTGAGGACATTTAAAAAATGTTATTTTTCTTCTAGAATGAAGTTGTTTAGTGAGGGTATTTAAAAAAAAACTCTGTCTTTCTTCTTGAATTAATATATTTAGAGGTAGGGTGTTCATATTTATCATGCCACTCTGTTGCAATGTGAACTTTCTGATGTTACCAGATTTTTTAGATATTTGGCCCTTGAATTTGAAAAAAACATGCTTCTAGAAATAAGTTGTTTAGTGGTAGGCTGTTCATATTTGGTATGCGACTTTCTTCTGATGAGAGCTTTCTGATGGCACCATGTTTGCAGACATTATCACATTGACTTTGCTTTAGGAGAAATTAAAAAAAAAACTTTCAACCCTGCTGCTAGAAAGTAGACATATGTATAACTTCAAAATTTATTGTGCAATGGCATTAGGTCACTATGATCCTCGGCGAGCTATGTCGTCTCCTGGCAACTCTTTTTTTTGAATCGAAACAAAATAAAGAACATTCCCTACCTCATTCCAGTACAGTTTACTTATAGTTGCTTCAATAGTTTCAGAGCAGATGTCAAAAATGATGTTTTCCCAGAAGGTCCCATGTTAAACTAAGTTCCGTGTTGCGGCCATGTTTTTTTTGTCGAATCGGAATGAACTGAGCAAGGATTTTCTATATTTAACTTACTGTAAAGTTTTGTTTAGTTTGTTTCAGTGGTTTCACAAGAGACGACGAAAATGTGAAGAGCTAGCGGACGACAAGTGATGGCAATAGCTCACAAGGACCTGTACATAAATAATATACATGAACAATGGAAAGGATATGGTATAAATGTACATGGGACAAAATCTTATTTATCTCGATCTACCAAAGTGCAGGACACAGTTTTTCATTGAGCATGATTTGCTCAACGCGTGTCTACCCATTCTAGTACTAATGAAAAGTCTGGTTTTAAGGCATAATCTGTGTTTGTTCGTTTAGGAAGTAAACTCAGAGTCAAGTCAACAATGTCTAATCTCAACTCTATCTGCAACTTCGGTATTTTTTCATTTTGAAACCATTGGGTCGTTGCAACTGTTGGTGGACCAGAGGTCCTCGAGGGTATTTACCAGCCCAATAGTCAGACTTGTCCGATATGAAAAATTTACCTTGCATTTTATAGAAATTTACTGTTTTTATAAAAATCCTAACCCCTTAAAAATACTAAGGCTTCATTCCTTGTATGGCACTCGGTAGATGTCCTTGGTACTGGATTTGGCCTCCTATTTTGATGGGTTTTTTGTTTTTTTGTTTTTTTTTGTTTGTTTGTTTTTGTTTTTTGTTTTTGGTAATGAGTACTTCTTATTTTACTACTTGCTTTCCATATCTGTTATCTTGATGAGAGGTTACTCCTTGAAACACGTGTACAGCATAACGAAATTTACTGTTTTTTCTGCAACTTCGGTATTTTTACATTCTCATACATGTTTTTGCATTCTCATACATGAAATAAAATCATTTGTAACGACCTGTCAAGTCATGGTGACTATCGAGTATGGTCAATCTTCTGTAGTGACAAGTGCAACTGGTTTAACATAACCTTGGTGCATAGGTTTTGGAGACAGTAATTTTGCGTTGTTGACAAAATCACTTACATTTATGAATGACTTGTGAAAATGAGATCTAATTTTAATTAGATTGTAGTTAAAGGCTGTCTTTAATAGGGAGTTATTTAACCTAGTGGTGATAGCTAAAGCTCCAAACTACTTCGTAGCTCTTGGAGCTAAAAATAGGGAATAAAATCCCCAAACGGCTTGCCATTGATTTCATTTTACTTGATTTCCACACAGTGGATTGATTGATAACTAAAGTAAGTACTTCAGTTTTACAAAGTTAAGTATACAAGAGTTCAATAAATTGTTATGACACACAAATTAACTTACAATGTTCGAATTAAATTGTTCTCAAGGTAGGTAAATTCTGCACATTCATTAAGTATATTAATTGCAGTCGACGAATGCAATAATAAGATAAGATACACAATATACATTTATTCCAATCAAGGTCCCTTACAAATATAACGTTCATAATTCAGACACAACAATACAACAAAATAAATGTAACAAGTTAATATATATATTTTTTTAATATATGTGTGCCTGCAACCCAGACGAGGGAGGTGTTGTAAACACATTATCAGATTTTTTTTTAATATTTGTAAGTACATTATTCAACAATAAAAGAATAATAGCAAACGAAAACGAAAGTGAAAGTTGATATTTTTCTTCTTTCGAAGAAAAGACCTAACAAACAATAGAACTTTGAGAGTCAAGGAAAACGGTAAGGTCGTAATCTTTCTTTGATCTTAACATTTGAATTTCATGGGAGGGTTACATTTGATAAAGTTTTATTGTTCCAAAGTATTTTGATAGAGATTTGAAAATCGCACGATCCAGGCCCGGGGATCTAGGACAATGGGATCGATTGACTGGTATGACAAAGGTAACAACTTTGGAATATTCAAGTTAAGTATTCTTAAATTTCTGAATAAAAATTAAAAAATGACTGAATTCTGAATCGTAGGTGTTGACATTTTTTTTTTAAAAATGGATAGTTTATTACCTGTTACGGGTATCCTTGTCAAGAAACAACCGTCTTGTGACAATTTTCTGGGAAAAAATGACATTACATATACAATTTTTTTTCTGGCTATGAAAAAAAAGAGATCAAATGAGTCTTTTTACTTCTTTCAGTTGCATTTTAATGGCTTCCGTACATCAGATAGGAGATAACTGCAATGACTGGCGTCCGCCCGTATTTACCGTAGCACCAAATGAGAGAGAATTAGAAAGGCGTATATTAAGCCATGATAAACTTAGAGATATGAACATAACAACTACAGTATGGGAACAACATTGTAGCTTGGTAAATGAAGTCTTACGACCAATTTTACACGGCATGCAAAATTTTGCCAGGAGAGAATTTCCAGGGTTGATAATTCAAGACTGTGTTAGACAAGGCAGTTCCAGAGAAGGTTTAAAGGTAACTGATGCTTTAGAATTTGACTGCCTTCTGATGTTTAGTATTGAAGGTATTACCTTCACCAAGTGTTCTGTTTCTAAGCGAATTTCAAGCGAGGAACTTCCTGGACTGATAAAACTAAATGTAATCAACGTCTCAAACTTGTGCAGGAATTATCAGTGGTTAGATCGGTTAGGTATTCTTAATGTTAATTCACGGGATGGATGCTTTTTCAATACTAAAATGTTTCACGAGAGAGTAATGAAGTCCCTTCTTGATAAAACTAGATCAGTGATTAACGAGCAGCTGCTGTCCAACGATGACAACTACTATCCAGTACGTAGATCTGCCAATCCACCATCTTTTGCAGTGAGGGTTACTATTGACAAGGAACTATCTTACACAAGTGACTCCTTCAGAAACATAACATTAGAAAGCAGAACCCAGGCCCTAACAGATTTTGATTTGATACCTACGTTAGATATTGATATTGTACCAGCCTTCTTACTTCGTCGCGAAAATGTCCCCGATCCCTTTACCGTGCATTCATACCACGTAAGGGAAATGGAGTGCCTGGTAATTGCTTATTAAAATGGGCTAAAAACCTTCGTGAAATCGATAGGACATTTGATCAGGACTATCTTTGGAGAGAGTCAACATCTGGATATGAAAAACAAATTTTTGATATTGCTCGAAGAAATCCAAGCCAACGCTATCTGATGACAGCATGTCGTATAGTTAAAGCTTACGTATCTTGGCTCAAAATCAATCGTCCAAACACGGATCAGCTGCACCGAGTAGCAGTTTCGTACTATCTCAAGCAAATTTGTATTCATTGCATAGCATTGTTGACAATTCCTAGCAACCAGAAAACATTATCTGGAGTTGAGGAGGCACTCGGTTATTGTCTATGTTTTCTTGGATTATGCATCGAAAATAAAAACTTGCCCCATTTTTTCTTCGGCAATCCATGGGTAGCCGCTCTTTTTCCAAACAATTCCTTCGGAGAGAGAATTCAAAAGAATCTATATGAATATCTCCATTGGGACACTTTTGGACAAGCTGAAAGAAGTTTCCAGGAAATGCTCCAGGATCTAAACGGATTGTATACACAATTTACAAATCTAGATGTAGACCGTGTTGGGTTATTTAAGGAATTACTTGGTGTCCCACACATCTACAAAAGGCCCGTTTAAATTACTTCACAGCAGTTTCGTGTTGTTCATAGTTGCTGTTTTCATGGAAGTGATAGCCATCTTATTCAGATACGAAACTTTAAACATTATGCAACAAGGTGCATGACACAGTGAAAATCAATATTTTAAACATTATCATAGTTCTATATTGACGAACGTTTTTTAAAAAGATGCTTTGATATTTTAATTTCAAAACTGATAAGAGTTTTACCAATGATAATAACAATTTTAAAAAAATTTCATAGTAACTTACCAAGTAAGACGGTTTTTTGATTTGAAAAACTTCATATGTAGCGAATAATTACCATCATTAAAACATTTTGAGTGTGAAAAGTCTGCTAAAGAACTACGACAACCACTTTCCCTACGTTCGGCCTTTCAAGTTACCACACCCTAGTACATGGACAGAAGCATATATTTCGGATGTCAAAGTAGCAAAAATACAACAAGAATTTATCTCTGTTCTGTCTGACAATATCCGGACCTTGTTTTGCTATAACTTCATATGATAGAATTACTAGTAGTCGGCAGTGAAAACTGTCGGTCTTAGAATAAGATGGAATAAATGAATAAATGAAACCTGGGTACTTTCTAGGTTGACAGAAGGGGGAAATCCTGCATTGACTGATATTGAATTCAGATCAAAGTAAAGAGCAGTTATTCATATACGGAAACAAAATGATTTACAGACAATAACTATGAGTCATGAAAATTGATCAGAATGAATCTTTCCAATCATTTTGGATATCAAAATATTAATAGTTTAAGAAATCTTCACATGATATATGAAGTTGCAACTCGGCTTGTGCAACCTGGTGTTACTTTAGATTTGTTTAAATTCTTTTGAAGAGAAAAGATATTTATAACGTTTGATCGAAGTCCAGAGAAACTTATTAATAAGAGTTAAGATATATTGTGCAATGTTTTTTTCTTTTTCCTGACGTACTGATCAGTTTCATAAACGATAACCATGAAAACCGATTCAGAGTCTTGAAAAACTGCAACTATTAATTGCTTGAGGAGAAAAGTGGTCAAATTTTAAAGTTCAAAAAGTCCAAGAAAAAAAATGAATCGGACTTCTCTGTTGATACATCGAACTAAAAGAGCGAAAAAAAGAAAGTTCTTATATAAAAAATAGAAAAAATGCGGTTAAGTCAGACGTAACAATAATACAGACATCATGACAAAGACAAAACAAGTAAAACATATCAACAACGCCATAAAAAGTAAAGCACCAACAGTTTGATCGCAACAAAATATGAAAGCATCATCAGGAAGGCATGACCTTCTCTACACACCCGTCACATATCTAGCTAAGATATGGTAGTGAAAGATTTGTTGGGTGGCTAATTGGTAGATTTCATTTCTACCCGTTCCACAAAAATTGAAATCCAAATACATGTTACTTCACTAGCAAAGGTAGATGTTTGAAAAGTATCCATGTATCTTTTATCATCCAGACAATTACAAAGATAACCCTGTACCACAAATATCACTGATAAGACAAACCTTTGAACATCGGCGACAATATGTGCCGTAACATGGTCTCAGTTTTGCTGATAAACTGTTTCAGTGATTATTTGGTCAAATTTGTAACTTTGAAGTGGGTATAATAAACAGAAAACTAATTCAATAAAATGTTCCGATTTTCTCAATAACTACTAAATGTTCAAAGCCTAAAATTCTGTGGAATAGTTCCAGTGGCGTTGCACTGACAAATTGTTCCAGTTGTCAATTGACCGAATATCTTGATTTAAAATAGACATGAGTCCCCGATAAATATGAAAGTGAATTTATGCTGTTTAAGCTCTGATTTTGAGCAAAATATTAGGAAGATGTCTGAAAGGGATAGCAGCTAGTCAATGGGGGTAATAACAAAATTACCGAACTGAGTTGACAAAGTCCATGAGACAAAAAGACAAATCAGGTGAAAACCACCGGACATATTTGTCGACGGCAATGGTCTTGACTTCGTATAGGCATTTGAATGGAAATGGAGGGTTAAACCAATTTTATGGCATGCTAAACCTCCCCTTCCATGGTAGTAGTTTCCGGTAGCAACTCAACAGCAATTGCCATTGAAAGGTCGCAGACAGTTAAGAGAAAGTGATCATCCCAGATTTAAGTTAAAAAGGATCGTGAATCAGAGTTCGGACCGAAACTTCAAATTTTTCCATTAGGGACTGATATCTATCAAAGAAATTTCTAAATGATCGTCCATGAGACAAAAAGACAAATCAGGTGTAAACCACCGGACATATTTGTCGACGGCAATGGTCTTGACTTGGTATAGGCATTTGAATGGAAATGGAGGGTTAAACCAATTTTATGGCATGCTAAACCTCCCCTTCCATGGTAGTAGTTTCCGGTAGCAACTCAACAGCAATTGCCATTGAAAGGTCGTAGACAGTTAAGAGAAATGATCATCCCAGATTTAAGTTAAAAAGGATCGTGAATCAGAGTTCGGACCGAAACTTCAAATTTTTCCATTAGGGACTGATATCTATCAAAGAAATTTCTAAATGGTCGTATGATAATTTTCATTTGAAACCGCGATATATAACAGTATTTTTTGTTCAAATCTTTTATCATCCGAAACCAAACTCGCCCTCGTCTATCTTTATATGCAAAAGCAATCAACATGAAAAATGCTATCGTTGTCATGATACCACTGTTCACTTCAGCAATGGGAGAATTGAACTGCTTACTTTAAAAAAAAACTACATCTTAAAATATCATTCTTCAAAATGTATAGAATATGGCAACGGTAATGCGTTTCTCCTCCGTCACATACAGTTGCATTAGGTTTTCATAATATAGTAAAAGATTTAAAGATTTTCCAGTATGATAAGCATGAACAACATTCGAATGGTTTATATGTAAAAAGGACCTGACTCTCTCTCTAGCTTTCTTTGAGGTTTTGAACATCTACTAAAAAACTTTTACCTATCAAACTTGTCGTTATTCGAACTATGTCTGAAGGTAAACACATATATTCGAGTTATATGCCACCTTTGAACGTTATATGTGGAAAGGGTACAATACCTTAAAAGATAAAGATATCACGCACCAAGATATCTTTGAGTAGTCAGAATGTGTTATTAAGCTAAATTTTTCGCTCCTGGCAAGAGTTTAAGGGACTGTCACACATTTCCATCCTATGCTCCTTTATCATATCCCTAACCGAGTATAACTTGTTTATGTCTTGATAAACAATGAAAGGATATGGAGTAAATGCACGGTACAACCCAGCAATGGAACAACGCTTTTATTGTTGTTCTTTATCTTGAAGTCACCATGAGGCCTTCAACATTTAGATTTGCTCATACCTCATAGTAAGTTCAAGGCGGCACTAGCACCGGTTTGAGAGGAATTCATTACTAGATGTCTAAAGCTATATTCATATATCTTTACTTGATCATGCATGCGGGATCGTCAAATCGAGTCAATTGCAAGATAACTTGGCATTATAAAATATTGGATGACTATGAACAGATGGTGGTCAGAATAATATTTGGAAATTACAAACGAATAAGATATAAAAATTTAAAAGTGTAATAGTATATCCATATGAGAAATTCTTTCAAGAACAAGTGCACCATAATGAAATATATAGAGAGCATGCATTTTTCGTAGAAGGAATCTACACACAAGGAAAGACAAACTCCTGTCTTAAATAAACAATCAAAAGCAATAGGTTAAATTCACCCGAGACAAAGTCTCTACAAATACATGGTAGACCCAAGCAATGGGACAACTCTTTAATTGTTGTTCTTCATCTTGAAATCACCCTGAGGCCTTCAACAATAAGTTTTGCTCAAACAAACCTTACAAATGTAAGACAAATGGAGACAATATACTACTAACAAAAAGAATTTTTAAGAAATATAAAGACAAAGGAGCAAACAATGGACGGTAATGCCACAAAACTTATGCTCTAACAGTGCGAATTTTCAGCCCCACAAAAAAAAAAAAAAAAAAAAAAACAAATACACACAAAAACTAGAGGTATCATCAGGTAAACATCATCTGCTCCAGATACAGCATCCGTAACATAGCCAGCTAAAATATGGTCTTGAAAGATCTGAACATTGGCTAATTGGTTCATTGGTCATTTTCACCCTTGTAAAAAAACCAATTAAAAAGTAAAATATAACCTTTTTAACCTTCAAAACATTACCAACGTAAAAATTTGAGAGGGGTATGAGGTTATGATACTAAGTAGTTTTTTCAGTATTCAGATAGCTGTTCAACACCAACTCTCGACGAAGACAATGTGATATAAAAGACAACAAAGAAAGTAATAGCCTGGACAGTATGAACTAGATCGCACGAGAAAACGAGACTATCATCAGGTGTCCCAGAAGGGAAAGTATGATCCGTTCAATATTTGGCTCCCGTCACATAGCCAACGAAGTCTGGTGATAAGTTAGAAGTGGTGAATGCAAGTTTGGTAATAGCTTCTGGATTTGCTCCAAAACTTGTATTCCCATTTGCAAAGTAGAAATATTTCGACGATCAGTCAAATTATTGTGAATTTTGGCTTTGTTGACAAAATTGTTGCACAGGCACGGTAATACCGAAAGATTGTGAAATGTATACTCCGTGAGCCGGAGATTTACCAATATTACTTTTTGAACTGGAAGTTCTCCAACTGAAAGTCGAAATCACCATGCTTGTCAAAGTTTTGATTTCAGACGTTCATAATTATCAATGAAGAGGTACAAGTCAAGTTCTGATGATAATGGTTTATCAGTGATCTCTTCCGTTTGGAGTTCATATTGGTAAACAAGATGAATTTTAGGGAGCAACCATTTGATTTTTATGGGGGGCTATGTTCAAATTAAAAAAAAAAGCAGGACGGTTACCTATAGCAAAAAAATATCCAGGATGACAATGCGGGTTAATCCAGGACAGGCTTGGAACAAAAATAAAAAGCCAGGATAGAAGTTACACACAAAAAA
>MJUU01006114.1:66543-96996 GCA_002080025.1 Modiolus philippinarum | reverse complement strand
TTTTTTTCTGCCTTTTTTGTTTCTGGTGTTGCCATTGTCCTTGGATTGTTCGCTTTTAGATTGACGGTTCGGTTCTCACTTACTTATAAACGCAGACCATGAAAACCTATTCAGAGTCTTGAAAAACTGCAACTATTAATTGCTTAAGGAGAAAAGTGGTCAAATTTTAAAGTTCAAAAGGGCGTAGCTCCAAGAAAAAAAAATTGTATCGGTCTTCTCTGTTGATACATTGAACTAAAGAGCGAAAAAAAAGAAAATTCTTATATAAAAAAATTTTTAAAATGCGGTTAAGTCAGATATAACATTAATACAGACATCATGACGAAGACAAAACAAGTAAAAACATATCAAAACGCCATAAAAAGTAAAGTGTGAAAACAGTGTGATCGCAACAATAACAACAAAAAAAGATAAACCTTTGAACACTTTCTTGTCATTCTACATTTGAAAAAATTCTTTTATTATTGGTTTCAGAGGAGATGCGCTGAAAAATTGTTCAAGCAGTAATTGGGACACTTCAAAAGGAGCTTAACTCTAAAAGATATCCTATCCAATCATTACTACCTCAATTTCTACAAAAAGGAAAAAATGTGTAGAATGGGCTGTTACTATGTGCCGTAACATGGTCTCAGTTTTGCTGATAAACTGTTTCAGCGATTATTTGGTCAAATTTTTAACTTTGAAGTGGGTATAATAAACAGAAAACTAATTCAATAAAGTGTTCCGATTTTCTCAATAACTACTTTATGTACAAAGTCTAAAATTCTGTCGAACAGTTTTAGTGGCATTGCACTGACAAATTGTTCCAGTTGTCAATTGATCGAATTTCTTGGTTTAAAAGAGGAATGAGTCCCCGACAAATATTAAAGTAAATTTATGCTGTTAAAGCTTTGATTTTGAACAAAATATTAGGAAAATGTCTGAAAGGGATAGCAGCTAGTCAATGGGGGTAATAACAAAATTACCAAACTGAGTTGACAAAGTCCATGAGACAAAAAGACAAATCAGGTGTAAACCACCGGACATATTTGTCGACGTCAATGATCCTGACTTGGTATAGGCATTTCAAAGGAAATGGAGGGTTAAACCGGTTTTATGGCATGCTAAACCCCCCTTACATGGTGGTAGTGTCTGGTAGCAACTCAACAGCAATTACTATTGAAAGGTCGTAGACAGTTAAAAGAAATGATCATCCCAGAAAAAAGTAAAAAAGGATCGTGAATCAGAGTTCGGACCGAATATTCAATTTTTCCCTTTAGGGACTGATATCAATCAAAGGAATTTCTAAATGATCGTATGATAATTTTCATTTGAAACTACAAAATAGTATTTTTTGTTCAAATCTTTTATCGTCCGAAACCAAAATCGCCCTCGTCTATCTTTATATGCAAAAGTAATCAACAGAAACAAATGCTATTGCTGTCATGATACCACTGTTCACTTCAGCAATAGGAGAATTGAACCGCTTACTTTGAAAAAATACACCTCAAAATATCATTCTTCAAAAGGTATGCATGGCAACAGTAATGCGTTTCTCGGTCACAGACAGTTGCATTAGGTTTTTATAATATAGTAAAAGGTTTAAAGATTTTCCAGTTTATGAGCATGAACAACATTCGAATGGTTTATATATAAAAAGGACCTGACTCTCTCTAGCTTTCTTTGAGGTTTTCAACATCTACTAAAAACTTTTATCTATCAAACTTTTTGTTATTCGAACTATGTTTGAAGGTAAAACGAGGTATAACCCATTTATTGGAGTCATATGCCGCCTTTGGACGTAATATGTGGAAATGGTATAATACCTAAAAAGATAAAGATATCACGCACCAAGATATCTTTGAGTAGTCAGCATGTGTTATTAAGCTAAATTGTTTGCTCTTGGCAATGATTTGAAGGGGCTGTCACACTTTTCCGTCCTATGCTCCTTTATCATAAAACTTGTTCATGTCTTGATAAACAATGAAAGGATATGGAGTAAACGCACGGTACAACCCAGCAATGGAACAACGCTTTTATTGTTGTTCTTTATCTTGAAGTCACCATTAGGCCTTCAACATTTAGCTTTGCTCATACCTCATAATAAGTTCAAGGCGGCCCTACCACCGCTTTGTGATGAATTCGTTACTAGATGTCTAACAATGCTTTTTTCATATGTATTACTTGGTCATGGATGTAGGATCGTCAAATCGAGTCAATTGCAAGATAACTTGGCATTATAAAATATTAGGCGACTATGAAGAGAAGGTCAGAATAATATTTGGAAATTACAAATAAAATACAAAAATTTAAAAATGTGATAGTATATCCATATGAGAAATTTTCTCAAAAACATGTGCACCAGCATGCGTCTCTCGTAGAGGGAATCTACACACAAGGAAAGACAAACTCCTGTCTTAAATAAACAATAAAAAAAACTATGGAGTAAATTAACACTAGAAAAAGTCTCTACAAATACATGGTACACTCAAGCAATGGGACAACGCTATAATTGTTGTTCTTCTTCTTGAAATCACCTTAAGCCTTCAACAATGAGCTTTGCTCAAACAAACCTTACAAATGTAAGACAAATGGAGACAATATACTACTAACAAAAAAAATGAAATAAAATAAAAAGACGAATGAACAAACAATGAACGGTAATGCAACAAAACTTATGCTCTAACAGTGCGAATTTTCAGCCACGCAAAAGATAAAAAGCCAGCACAAAAACTGGAGGTATTATCAGGTGTTCCGGAAGGTAAGCATCATCTGCTCCAGATACAGCACCCGTAACACCTGTGAACACAGCCAGCTAAAATATGGTCTTGAAAGATCTGTACATTGGCTAATTGGTTCAGTTGTCATTTTCACCCTGATAAGAAACCAATTAAAAAGGTAAAACATAACATTTTTAACCTTCAAAACATTACCAACGTAAACATTTGAGAGGGGTATGAGGTTATGATGACTAAGTAGTTTCTTTAGTATTCAGATAGCTGTACAACACCAACTCTCGACGAAGACAGTGTGATATAAAAGACAACACAGAAAGTCATAGCCTGGACAGTATGAATTAGATCGCACGAGAAAATGATAGTATCATCAGGTGTCCCAGAAGGGAAAGTATGATCCGTTCAATATTTGGCTCCCGTCACATAGCCAACGAAGTCTGGTGATAATTTATAGGTGCTGAATGCAAGTTTGGTAGTAACTTCTGGATTTGCTCCAAAACTTGTATTCCCATTTGCAAAGTAGAAACATTTCGACGATCAGTCAAATTATTGTGACGCTGGTAAAATTTCTGTAGTGACAATTTCAACAGCGATTGAACAAAAATCAAAGTTTTTGAGACTGGAATTTTGGCTTTGTTGACAAAATTGTTGCACAGGCACGGCAATACCGAAAAATTTGTGAAATGTATACTCCGTAAGCCGGAGATATATTAATATTATTTTTCAAACTGGAAGTTCTCCAACTGAAAGTCGAAATCACCATGCTTGTCAAAGTTTTGATTTCAGAAGTTCATAATTATCAATAAAGAGGTACAAGTCAAGTTATGATGATAATGGTTTATCAGTGATCACTTCAGTTTTGGAGTTCTTATTGGTAAACAAGATGAATTTTATAGTTCATTGAGAATAAACATCACCAATATAAGGGAAACTAAAATTAAAGGGCTTGGCTAGCTTAGTGTCTTTTTCTTACATAGGCAATGTTTTTTTTTATTTGAGTCAAATTTTCCCCGCTGGCAGAACTGTCTGTAGAAAAATCTGAATAAAATTTGCACAAAATTTTATATACATCATTCTGCTCCAGTGTGGCTTAAATACTTTGATCAGTACTTTACAGAGGAGGCAATCAAAATATTTTTTTCATAGGGTTTTCTTTTATTCCAGTTTACTCTGGTTCAAATTGTCTCCTTGCTTTCAGGGAATGTGATCGAATCATGCTTTAAACATACAGTCCATTTGTTTGCCTTGTCCAGTGCTGGTTGTCATATTCAATTTCAGATCAGCACAAAAAGGCATTTTGCTAAGGACATTCAATACGTCATTCATGTAAAGTTTGGTTCAGTAAACGTCGTAGGTGATCAAATATGTTTTACAGTAGGGTTCTCTGTTGATTTATTTTTGCTGAAAGGTAAGTTGTTTGTTACCAAATCTGAGCGAAATTAGCAACCTATCTTAGTTGAGAACTTTTCTTTCATCGTTTTTGGGTCAAATACAAAATACCGAAGTTCCTGTGAGTTTACTTTCTGCATATGCGCATTTCGACAACTTATGTCTCTTCAGTGCAGATAAAATCTAAATGTTTGGAAGACCATAAACTCAAAAAATGTTTAAAAACTGATAGAGAACAAATCACCAATATGATCTAAATATAAGCCAAAATCAGCTAAGGACAGAGCTTTGCATGAGGGTGATACTACTTAGTTTTCAACAAAATTTACAAAAATTTGGATATTGTAAGGTTTCAAATAGAATCGGCTTTCGGGTCAGCACCTAAGTACTGACTACTGGGCTGGTGAATACCCTCGGGGACCAACAGTCCACCAGCAGTGGCATCGACCCAGTGGTAACAAATACAAAATACCGAAGTTCCTGTGAATTTACTTTCTGCATATGCGCATTTCGACAACTTATGTCTCCTCAGTGCAGATAAAATCTAAATGTTTGGAAGACCATAAACTCAAAATTGTTTAAAAACTGATAGAGAACAAATAACCAATATGATCTAAATATAAGCCAAAATCAGTCAAACTGCTCCTTAGTTTTTGAGAAGAAGATAAAATAAAGTTTTTCCTTTTCTTAAGGTCAAATATTAAACGTAGTTCCGAGCTGGTTGTCATGCTTTGAACCAGATTGGAATGAAAAAAACGAATCTTTCTACATGATCCTCAATACGCAATTCCTGTTGAGTATTGATAAATTTGCTCAAGAGGAGGTGAAAGGTAACAGTCGACGAACGGACGCAGCTCAGTGATGGCATTGACTCGCAATGGCCCTTTAAGGTAAGCTAAAATGTGGAGACTTGAATAAATTTATATATTGTAAAACTACAACTACCTCTGTGGTTACATAAATTTTTCTAATAATATTATTTTTATTGAAAATACATGTCACATTTTTATCTTTAACCCGAGTGTCTAGGACGAGGAAATTGTTTTATGTAACGGAGGCCTGTTCTAATTATCATGGTATTTTTACTTCAACTTTGACACAGAATGCCAAATAGCAAATTTAAGACAACTGTCAGGAAATTTTATGATCGTCACTATGCGTCAATAATTGGATTATTTTTCCAGAATTCTTTGAAGATTTTTTGTCAAAGCACCTAAAAATTATGTTTCGCATATACGATATACAACATTGACACCTTTTGTTCATTATACTGGATCTGATAATTTTAGGGATAACACATGTATAAGATGGTCGCCATATCGGTGCACATGGTTTGTGCCGTTTGATGCAGTAATTAATGGGTTTTTTTTACATTGGTTGACTATAATTTTAATCTCTCTGGTCGGTATGCTACACTTGCGTTAGATACCACCGTAAGGACCAGATCAAACAATGGGCTGATGTTTATGCAAACAATATTTTTTTATCAAATCTATACGATATTTGTACCTCCCAAACACTAAATAGCTTGTTTGGTCATAAAAACTTATTTGCATCAATGTTTCCTGTGAATACCTTAACAGATATATGCAACTATCAAATATACTTGAATAATCAATTCAAGTAGACAAAACAGGCATCATCTGAAGTTATTCCAAGCACATTGAAAATTGTCTAACAAGGGACATTATTCAGGAAAAGGCCGTACTCCTTACAGGCAACAGCAATACTCGATTGCCTTGAGGAGGTTTGTTTGGAAAAAAATCTTATATACAAAATGAGAATAAGAGATCGACAAAAGGAAAGTGAATAAGCATTCGGAAATCATTGTATTTATGTTTTAGCCACATTTGGAGTTAATGGTTTTAATTCTAATCAATGGGAGAGAACTCGATTTACTATTTGGACACTAAGTGTACCGGATGATCGGCCTTGTGGATCACGATTAATAATATGTATGGGTTAGTAATTGATTCAAATAAAGAAAAACCAAAACATTGAAATATTTGTCAGAAATAATGTTAAAATAGTTTGGATAAAAAAAGGTGGGAAAGTAATGTAGCAGGTTCATGACAAATCTTTTGGCTTGAATAATAATCAAGACAACAAAATATATTTATTACAATATTTGATATACATATAATTGGATTTCTGTATTGAATCGTCAAATATTTCAGTCCAACAAAGCAGACTATCTTTTAACTACTTCTGTACATGAGAATAGATAAAAATATTAACTATTCTCTGCATGTGATATTTGTCAACTTATACATTATACCACTCTTAAATAAAAACAACATTTTTGCTCTATAAATTTGCATTCTGTAAGGAAGTGATTGGTTACAATAACAAAATATCAAAACATAACATAAAGTAAAACAATAATTTGTCCATTGAATTGTCATACATTGAATATACACTGAAAATAACACAAATGTTATGTAATTTTAATGTATACTAAAATTATATCAAAATGCCAAACAATGTTACATTCTTGGAAGTGAAAGATATGAATCTAAACTAATATAAAATGACTGGTTATGAACGGGTCTTGTTTTGTTGTATAGAGATATAAACGATAACATTAAGAAACTTATTTAAATGCAAAAGTATGGAATTCACTTAAAGTAAAGATTGGGTTTTTATGTCTCTTAAATACCTATCTGAACTAATATTATGCAAGTGTTACCCCCCAGTGATTAAAGTCAATGAAATTAAAAATTAAAATTTTTTGAATTATGAATTATATATCAAAATAGTTTATAATTTGCAGTTTCCTCAAATCGGTAATTCGATGGCTACCTCTCTATCTGAGACATATAAAATCATGCGTGTGACCTTATTTAGCAGTGATCCATGTGGACTTGTAATTTTCAAGGGTAAATCCCAATCAAATTGGTTCATTTAAATATTTATGAAATATATATATTGACCACAATCGTTAAAATTCTATCACCAGACAATTTTAATAACTTATCATTATCAATACGGTCATCTTCACACATCGAAGCAGTCAATAAAATCTTGTGAGCTACTTAACTAGTCACTGTATCCAGAAATTAAACAACACTCAACTGTCATGTTTCAACTGATATGAATATTTTTCTAACCATTTGATTTATAGTCATCAATGTTTCTTTACATGTATTTGACCTTTGACTTTGTAAGTCTTCCTAAATAAGGCATCTCTAACATTTTCAGGAAGATATGTTAAAATTGTAGCTCTAACATACGTAAGCCAATGAGGAACGTATCTACACTTCGGATTTTCAGCTGTTACTGCCTCTACCATTTGGTCCACTACTTCTTCAACATTACTTCTTGCACGTTTCATCTGTTTAGTAATTGTTTCTAAGAAAGATTCAAAATATTCTTCACCATACACATCTTTAATCTCTGATGGAGTTTCTGCCCAAGACTTCCTATTCTGATTAATAAGATATTCTTCTGAAGCTATTGGAGTTCTTAAAAGTAAAAATCAATCATCTTAAATATACTTGAACTTTATAATTTCGTATCTGTACAATTTTGTTCGGAAGTTTTGTTTTTATCCTAATTTACAACCTCGATCCTCATCATGTCTAGTATTACAAACATCAGCATATACAAAACATGAAAGGTTATGGAGTAGATGCAAATTAGACAAATACAACGTAGAGCATGTCATCACAACAACGCTTTGGATATTTGTCTTAATCTTGAAGTCACCACGAGGCCTTCAACAATTAGCTTTGCTCATACCTCACTGTAAATCTAAGATGGTCACTAGCACCTGTTTGAGTTGAATTTATTGATTTGCCTGTTTCGGGGTGATTTATAAACAAGTAACAATTCTTTTCTTATATCATATATGAGGGTTTGCAGTAAAAAAGATACATGAAATCGTTTGTTTATATCAGCTTCCTTCATGCTCAACAAACGTGATATAATTAGCTAAGGGTTAAAAAAATTGTATAGTTCATCCGTGATAAACACATACGTTGATCTGGTTGTAAAGGATTACAATTCACTGCCCACTGTTTGCTTTTATCTTTGCTCTCTGTCTTTTTAGCAAACCATGCGTAACCTTATTAAATTGTCCAAAACTTTGCATGATAGCGCAAACTAAAACATCACTTTTTTTTTACTTTTTTGGACCATTTAGTGCTTGCTATATGTTGTGAGTTTCCTTATTGCGTTGAAGACCGTACGGTGACCAGGACATGTGATGTTGTCTCCTTGATATTTACCCCATTTCCTTTCTTTTTCATATTGTGAGAGCAAACGTGAGACCAGGTTAGTACTTTTACATAATATTGCTGCATATAAAGCCAACTACCGTCGATAAGAAAGGAGTTACAGACTAAAGTTATAGTTCAACTCATGGTTATATAAGCACCGGGTAAAATTTTTTCTCATCGTTTTTGTTTTGTCTAAAAGCATTCGGTGTTCCTTTAAGCTTCTTTTTTTAAATTTTGGGAATTAAATCGCATGAGCAGTCAAAATCATCAACAACAAAAATGGCTGAAGTCGTGTGCTGAGCTCCTTGATAAGGTTTACATCAATAGTATTGTTTCAGTTGTCAAACTCAGAATCAAATGTCTAATCTGGTCTCAATTTTCATTTTAGATTTGTAATGACTCCGTTGAATTCGATTGGGACTGAAGTATTCTTAAATAAAGAGTCCCATCTCGTTCATAGATAAAACTTACTTGTACAATGTTGGTTCTACTGTTATTACACGTACTCCAAATTTTGCCATCTCTTGTCGAAGTCCATCAGAAAATGCTATACATGCCTTTTTAGACATGGAATAAGCTGAAAACGCTGGAACTGTAAATCTGCCTAGAAGTAAGAAATCAATTTTAAAGTAACAATATAATAAGAAAGAAATCAAAGAAAAACGGAAAGAATTTTATGGCAATTAGCTCTGTGGTCGCTTATCTGTTGAATTGTCTTTTGGCCCTTTTTCAGGCAACGGACGAGTGTTGTAAGCGTACTTTGTTCGATTATTCGTATGGTATGTTTGTTGACGATCCCACATCCGCGACCAAAGAGACACGGGTTGGCTCTCTTTTAAATTTAGCTTGTGAATTCTGCTCAAGTCGTTGTTAGAGGGCGTCTTGAACGTACTATGAGGTATGAATGTTTGCTTATTGTTGAAGTCCTCGAGGTGACTTAAGACGAAAAATAACAAAATCGTTGTTCAGTTGGCTTAATCTAACCGTATATTTGTAGGGATTTTTTCCTAGGTACATTTTTATTATATCCTTTCATTTCTGCATTTATGAATATACAAAGCCTTATCTTGATTTTTCATTTTGAACAACTTGCAACTAAACTGAAGGACGTAAAGATGTTAACACCAGTTGTTGTATTTTGCTGTATAGCAATTTAAAACATTTGTTGAAAAAATAAAGACGAATAATAAAGTATCAATAATATAATTAAAAGAATCGCTCATCCATCTGTTGATAAATCGGTTTTTTCGACTATAAAAGAAAAGATAACAGGAAACACCTACAATGGCCGAAAATAAAAATCACATGCCACAACATGGTACAAGCAAAGCCTAGCGGTATACGAGTACCCCAAACCTCCCCTTTGTCTAACCCGTTTCCTTTAAGTATAAAACCTACAAATAAAACCCAATACAGGGAGACTACTATCTCCGAGACAAAAATCTTGAAAAAAGAAGCGTCATTTCGATTGTATGAATAAGAAGACTATGTAAAATGACTATAAAACCAGTTTCAAAATTGTAAATATCTTGTTTTTGGTACCAACTTCGAGTACAGAATAACAAACTCTAGCACATTAAGAAACAATTTAGGCATGTGTTGACACAAATGACAATGGATATATTACGGTTTTGGACAAAACAACGAGGTTACTGTAAATTTAGTGTCTACAGATGGCCATTTCGACAACTTATGTCCCTCTAGAGAAGATCTAATCAAAACGTTTCGAAGATCAAAACCCGAAAAATATATATAAGCTGATAGACAAAAAATAACGATAAAAGTCAGAATGAGCTAAATACAGAGACTTGCACGATAGTAAAAAAATGAATTAAAACTTGAAAACGGGGTATCCTAACAGGTAAATATATAACGTAGATTTTTCATGAACAACAAATTCTGCATTTTTACCTTTTCTTTGTGTACCTTTACTACAAAAAAGATAGCAGTGTAGAGGGCAAAGGAGAGAATCGTCTCACCGATCAATTCTTTGATACACTTAGGGATAAGATTGAGCGTTTAAGAATGATCTATATTCAACCTGAGGCCTTTGGCTTGAAAAAAATCATAAAAAAGTTCTTTAATAGATATCAGTCCCTTGTGGAAAAAATTGGAAGTTTCGGTCCGAACTCTGATTCAAGATTTTTTTAATACTAGGATGATCATTTCTTTCAACTGTGTTCTTTCAATAGCAATTGCTGTTGAGTTTCTATAGGACACTAACGCAATGGAAAGCTTTGGCATGCCATAACACCGGTTTAACCCATCATTTCTTTGAAATGCCTGTACAAAGTTAGGACCATTGCATTCGACAATTTTTTCTTTAGATTCCACCTGATTTGTCTTGTCGTCTCATGGACTTTGGCTCTTGACAGCTGTGTTCTGTAATTTTGTTATTACCCTAATCTAGTAAAAATCGGTCAATACAAAATAAGGGTATACGAAACAACAATCAACTGAAACTTCTGGTTTTAAGGGCTTATGTGAAAATATCACTATTTTTATATTCAGATTAGACTGCACTCTTATGACAGGGACATTCCATTTCAAAGAGGACAATGTCAATTCAATCGTCAGAGTTTATTGAGATTGATCACATTTTAATAGCGCCATATGTTTACATACTTTATCATTCTAGGCCATATTATTCCCATGTTCATGAGAATCGTACATAATTAATTACTGTATTGATTATTTGTAATAATACTTAAATAATCACGTTCACATGTTTACTTTTGTCTCTCCAATTCGAATCAAATTAGTAGATTAATTGTCAGGAGTAGTATTTTTAGCCCAGAAACTCTTTTTTCCAAGTATATATTTTGGTTTAGTAGTACAATTATCAAGTATAACGTCTGACCTAGCATAAATGGTTGATTACATGTGTTTATTTTATATAATATTTTAGTTATTTGGAAACTAAGGAGTATCTCCTTCACTCAAAGCTCTGTCTTTAGTTGATTTTGGCTTAACATTTAGATCATATTGGTTATTTGTTCTCTATCCTGTTTTAAACATCGTTGAGTTTATGGTTTTCCAAACGTTTAGATTTTATCTGCATTGAAGAGACATAAGTTGTCGAAATGTGCATATGCAGAAACTAAATTCACAGTAACTTCGGTATTTAGTTATTTAGTGCTTGTTATCGCCAAGTTTGTCTTTGAAACATTTTGGATTTATCTTTCGAAATTCTTCACAAAAAGACATTTTATAACAAAGGGGATCATTTAGATTTTTGAGTTGTGAATTTCTCCTTTCTCTGTGACAATTTATTACATTTATTACGCTTGATTTCTTTTCATACTCCGGTTTGTCAAAATTTAAAAAAATTATAATGAGAGTAATAACAAAATTACTAAACAGATTTATAAGGAGCCAAAAAGACAACGCAGATGTAAACCCATAGGAAAAAAAATAGTAAAACCAATCGCAATGGTCCTGACTTGGTGAAGGCAATTCAGAAGAAATTGTTGGTTTAACCTGTTTTATAGGGCACCAAACACCCCTTTCTTTTGCGGAAGTATCTGTAGCAACTCAATAGAAAGTAATATTCATCAAAGTACATATTAATAAAAAAAAATCTTGAATGACGTGTTTGGACCGAAACTTCATTTTTTCCCACAAGGGTCTGATATTTCTAATGACCGTTTCAGACGAAAAGTTTTTGAAGTAGTGTTCACGAAGATAACTATGCCGAGTGAGAAAGTCCGAACTTTTGGTACTTACTTTTGCGAAACGAATCAACTGTCGAAAGGCAGTGAGAGTAGTAATATTACTCTCTATGCTAGAGAAATCGGTAATTTTGATTTGATCAATTATAAAGTCAAGATAGCAGTAAACACCTACAAATTACAATCACAAGCAACAACCAGCAAAGGAACTACACTACAAAAAAACATGAATAACGATAGGAACTTGAGACAGCCGGACTTGGTACCGGCAGTAGCAGAAGCCAGCGGTAGGGATAAACCGGTTTATGGGTACCCAAGTCTCCCCTTTCTATATTCCGTTTCCCTATATAATTAACATACGACTAAAATACAATATAGGAAGATTACTAACTCTGTGACCACTATTTTGAAAAAGAAAAGAATGTGACAAAACGTAATTTAGAAAGATGGGTCAAAGTGTGCTCGCGGCTAAAGTGTTGGCTAGCTCATGGAAACAAGTGTGCTGGTAAAAAACTGTCGCACTACGGAAGAACAAGAGTTGTCAGATGACAAAATAGCTCGCTGGGGATAAGAGTGACCTCATTGCACAATAAATTTGAAATGATACATTATTGTAATTGAAATGTTTTGAAATTTTTAAATGATATAAGGAAGTCACATGCCAAGTAGGAACTCCCTTCCACTAAAAGAATAAGTTCTATAAGCAGGGTTCAAGTTTTTTTTTTTAAATTGCCATAAGGGCAATGTCAAGGTCAAAATGTCTACAAGTATGGTACTGCAAGAAAGCTCTCCTCATAGGGAAGTCACATACCAAATATTAACATCCTATCACTAAACAACTACCTTCTAGAAGCAAGGTTAAAGTTTTTAAATAATTGCCCTCAGGGCACGTCAAGGTCAAAATGTCTAATAATATATGGTGCCACAAGAATGCTATCATCATAACAGAGTCACATACCAAATTTGAACATCCTACTACTAAATGTCTACCTTCTAGAAGCAAAGTTAAAGTGTTTTTTTTAATTGCCCTCAGGGCGATGCCAAGGTCGTAATGTCTACAAATATGGTACCACTAGAAAGCTCTCATCATAAGGAAGTTACATACTAAATATGAACACCCTACCACTAAAAGCCTACGTTAAAGGTTTTAAAAAATTGCCTTCAGGGCAAGGTCAAGGTCAAAATGTCTACAAGTATGGTACCACAAGGAAGCCCTTATCACAAGGAAATCACGTACCAAATATCAATATCCTAGCACTTAAGGTCTCCATTCCACAAGCAAGGTTAATGTTTTTGCTGACGACGCCGATGACGCCGACACCACGGGTATGACAATAGCTCTCCGGACATTCGTCCCGGTGAGCTAAAAATCAAACTCAAAACCCCCCAAAAGGTTTGGTAAAGAGTCGTCATGTATTTTAGTAGATATCGACAGTATCAATGAGTGGCCAGTATATGTGTAAAATCTTCAGGTCACTGGAATCAACCCTATCCCTAACACTTAATCCAAAGCCAATATAACAGATTCGTTAAGAATATCCCTTCGCTATCCACTGCTACGAAAAATGTAAGTTAAACCCCCTTCTTTCCGGATTTTTATCGGTTTCTGGCATTTTTTAACAAAAAAGGTTTCCATAAAAAGTGGATGAGAAATGCCCTTTGTAATTAGCTGTTTGCGAGTCATGTCATATTTAAATATCAAATGTTCATCTTCTGCAAAGCTTCTTACAAGAATTATATAATTTATGAAATCTATAACCTTGTTGTAAAAGTTTGGATGTGAGAGTAAGGTTACGCTCATTAAAATCGTCAAGGGTAGATCAAACGCGACCGAGTCGTAAAAGTTGAGATATGTATACCCCGTAGGGTAGATCTAGAGGAATATCACCGCCAAGACAATGTAAATTAGTAATAGTGAAATCAAAATCACCCCTTTTGTAAGAAATGCTAGTTTATATTTTACCAGAGTCGATGATGATACTTAAATCCAGAGAAGGGCAGTATTTAGAATCGTTTTTGCTTAATAAGGTTTAAGTTCTTGAGGGTAATTGATGTCGATAATATCTAAAAACTGGGGATTGTCAATAAAACAACGGCAGTAGTATTCCGAAGAAACAAAGGAGCGGCAGTTACAAAAATCGAAGTCCAAAGACAGGACAAAAACGAGAACACAGAAAACAACGACGCCAGACAGCCACAAAGCACAGAAACAAAAACACAACATTCAAAACCAAGACACTCACAGTGTGAACTCCCATGAAACTGAGAGTGGCATCAGGTGCTCCGGAAGGGTAAGCATGTCCTGCTCTGTTAAAAGCACCTGTCACACTGCAAGTGAGTCATTCCAGGAAAAGTCAAAATCAGTATAGTCAAATCCGGGAAGACGTGAATCTAGCTGAATATGTCAATAGAAAGAATATCGTCGATGTACCTGCTGTAATAATTGAAAATTGAAATAAGCTTATCACTGTTTGGTAGTTACATTTTGTTTTTTTTTCATGAAGTCTCGTGCGTAACAAAACAAAAAGATCTGCAATGGGAGGTGCATAATTAGTACCCATGGGGATTCCAATGACCTGTTGATAAACAATGGTGCCAAAACGAACATAAATGTTGTCTATGCCTGAATCATATCACATGTCCAATTGGTTGTTGTAAGTAATATTGAAGAAAAATCATTGCTTTTTGTTACAGCAAATGAACTGAAGACTCGAAAATTTGAAATACCATTTAACGATTTATCGCAATTTGAATTTAATCAAATTATGTAGAAGGGTGGTATAAAGTGCAGAAAAATTATAACTTTCAACAGATGAAACTGGTCCTTAAATAGATTGTAATTTATCTAAAACTTCAAGGGGTTTTTTACTCTCTAGAAGTAATTTGCACCAGAGTTTTGATAGTCTTTTTCACAATATTCTATTAACTCAAAAAACAAGTGCACAAGTTAAATGGAAGGACAAATTCGTGGTAGAACAATTACTCAAAGCCGAAATAAAACATGTTTGTATGGATTTTTATGAAGCTAACGAATCCAGATTTAGTAGGTAAGGTGTTTTCTTTAGGTGGAGCTTTGTGCGTTTCTGTATCTTTTTAATATTTTGTTGAGTTTTTTCTTGTCACGGTTTGTACGTTAAAAGTGCTTTACTTGGCCAATTCGTTTTGCTGGACATCGATCTAGTATTTTTTTCAAACGATGGCAACGTTGTTTGAAGTTTTGTCGACAGTTGCAAACACATATTTTTCACCATGTTCTCACAGTTTTGATTTAATTCTGTTTACAGACAGCTTAGGATGTGACTAAAAAAATCATCTTTATAGAAAATTAATGCTGACTTTACTGATGATTTTATCTTAAAATATTTTAAGAGCATATTTGTATGCACTTTCTCATTTGCACCATTTTTAACAATAATTTGTTACCTAGTCTTTAATTATGTCGAAACACATTTGTCAGTTTATTTTCGAAGGTGGTGATATTTAGGCCCTTTTCTAAATGATCAAATGTAGACCAAATGTTTTGATTTGATCTACGATGAGGAGACTTAAGTTGTCGAAATTTCCATCTATAGAAACTAAATTTACAGTAACTCCAATATTTAGTTATTTTATATAAACGCATCGGCTGCTGATTACCGAAGGTGTAATGATCCAAAGGACATGTAGATTATATGAGTATATAAAAATGCCAAAAGAATAACAACAGATTTAAATATGAAAGATATGATCTTTTAAACTTCCACAAAATCGGGAACATCATCAGATGGTCTGAATGGTTAAGCACGGTCTCCTCCGTGCATAGCACCTTTCACATTACAGCTGTCAAACCTTTATATTAAGTCGGAAATTTAGTAAAACCCAAGAATACCCCCCTCTTACAAATCTCGTTGGCTGCATGAATTTGACGTTAATTTGCGTTTTTTAGATTATTTGTGCGTTTATAGCTTCGAAGCATATTTTGATTTCCGGTCTTACAGATGTTTTATTTGATCTGCACTATTCCAGAGACAAAAAAAGTCGAAATGGTCATCTGAAGAATTCAAATTTATTGCAAATCTGGTTTTGTCTATCAAGTCATGATACCAAGTCAAGTCCACATCAGGGACTATATAGCTATATATAGTCCCTGTCCACATACACCGTGGCAAATAGGAAGTTATTTGTCCTTCATGAATATAAAACAAAACAAATACCTTAACTGTGTGTAGATTTTACTGGGCCATAAAAGGTCAACGGAATGTTTACTTATCTGAGAAAGGGGAGGAACGACCCCCAAAAAATAATAGATAAACAAGTATATCAAAAGAAATAACTGTGCTAAACTAGAGGGTGCAATGAAAGCGTATAGGTTTTGGAGGAAATTTGTAACTGTTTTCTGATCCTTATATACTACAATATTTTAGTATTTACAACCAATTATAGTGTCATCAGTCAGATATCTGTTTTAATTGAGTAACGTTAGTGGCCAGAAACAAATGACAAATTACCGAAGTTACTGTAAATTTAGCTTGCGCATATGACCATTTCGAAATGAAATTCATAGACTCCTCAACTAGAAATCCCTTATCCAAAACAAAATTCGACAATGATTCCCGTAATGGCGTTAAAAATGAGCCTTTGTTGTTTCACATCTTTAAGAGTTTATAAAATGTATGAAAGAAACGAAGAAAAATTAAGTCACCATAAAATATTTGTAGTCACTGAAAAGCCTTGTATTTATGCAACTTACACTTTACCTGTATCACTACGGTAATTGACAAAAATTTGTTGAAAAAAGGCAACAATTCCATGATGATACGATCACTTAAGCGAAAGCTTTCTGGGTGGTATTCGTTCCTCAGGGTTAAGCGAAATATCAGTATTACTTATTGCTCAATATTAATAGAGAGGAGTTTTTACTCAATATAGATACCTGCTAAGCTAGCCACATTTATCACTCGACCTCCTCCTTCTCTGATTAAGGGTAAGAATGCCTTAGTTACCCTAACAACGCCCAATACATTTACATCAAGTATTTGTTGAAACTGTTCAACTGAACACCATTCAATTTCCTGGAAAGCTGCTATGCCAGCATTGTTAACTACGGCCCATACACCTATAAAATAAGGAAAAAAATCGGTTGTCATTAAATGATTCCTGTAATGACATGAATTGTAAGAATAAAGACGAGACTTAGTTAAACTAGATACATGTAAATCTACATAGATCTTCTATCAGTGAAAGATTTTGGCAATAAAACTGTGCAAAACACATGATTTAAATACTACTATTATATTCATACAGTTTGTACTGATAAGTGACAATTAAATTTAACGTCGCTCGAATATGACAAGAGACCCACTACGAATTCTATTACGAACATAAGAACTTATACGGAAGCAATTATAAATCGATAAAAACAGGCAAATAACTTGTTTATGTTAAAGTGTCTGCAGGGTATTAATTTCCTATTATAGAATTTTGTGATTTTTTTTGTGTAGAAACATAATTGTATTATTATTCATAATATAAAATAAACTTTGGGGGTCACCGTGCATTTAAGCGAAAAATCTGAAATTGAAAGTGTAAGGATTTTACAAAGAAATGATAAGGAAAATGGCTATATGAGTGGATAAATTTTAAAATATATTATAGATTTTGTTTATACTATGCATGTGTTTTAAACTCATTATATTGTTTGCATATGAAAAATAAAAATTAGTGGTCACCGTTGAAATAAGCAAGAAAAACTTTGAAATGCTAATTTCTCTAGTGATATCTATATGAAATCCTTTTTTCAAATTATCTCCCTTTCTTAATTTCTGTGTTCTGTATATCCAGGTACAGATTTAAAGCACATGTGTTTTAGTTTCAACTTTTTGTAATTAAAATGTTGTAAAATGGATAAGGAATAAAAATTTCAAATACTTTGGAACTTTATTTCCGTATTAAATAATTATTTTGTTAAATTTCTAAATGTATGAAACCTAAATGAACAAGTAAAAAACAAAGATGGCGGAATAATACCACCAAGACACCTTAAGTATGAAAATGAAAGGAAATGGGGTAAATTTCAAGGAGACAACATCCAATCTCCAGGTTAAAACAACCGAAACAAAGCATCTAGGGTCACCGTACGGACTTCAACACAGTCAGGAACCTCACACCATATAGCAAGCCCTAAATGGCCCAAAAAGTAAAAAAGTGAATAAATCAATGGAAACAGACCACATCCAATAACATGAATATCAAGAAACTAAAATTTTATAAGAAGACAAGGACAAGCCAATGACCAACATATTCCTGACTTGGGACAGACGCAAAAATTGCGGTGGGGTTAAACTCGTTTTCTTGGATCCAATCCCTCCCCCTATGTGTGGTGAATGGCTAAAAATCAAATACACAAAAAGACTCACAGTAAAAATCAAACTAAAAAAAGGTCCAACTTATCAAGACGAGTACCTTTACAAATTCAAATAGCACCGACAAACGTTATACTGAAGAAAATTTCCGAGAATTGAAGGTCCTTAACCGACGTTTTACAGCCGAGAAGGCACCTTTTACGATTCCCGGCGATATTTTAGGCATTGTCTGAAGTAAATTGCGATAAGTGTGCCTATGCAGAAAGATTATGTTATTATAAATACAATAATATCAGAAAGCAACAATGTCATATCACCATTCCTTTGCTCAGAGAAGTATAGGGCTTACATCGAGACAAACAGACACTTTATTTTCATTGTTGCAATAGTTTTGATAGTTTACATCCATTTTGAATAAGCACATTTTTGTTTGTACTTGATTTGTCTGTATTTGCTTCTTCACTGACATACTTGGTAAATTAGAAAATTACCAGTATTATGTACTAACCGAACTTCGATAACATAAAGGCATTTAAGGGAGCATGATCGAAAACCGACATTAAACATTTTTACGGAAAAACAGAAATATAAGTATTAGTTTCTTGGACTTTGCCCCCGTGTTTTTTAAAGAGGTCATACAGTAAGGGTGGAGAAAAGTCGCTGGTTTAGTACAAGACTGGTGTATACATCTGATAGGGGTTACTACTCATTGTGTGCAGCTCAAGCTACCCGTTACTACATTATTGCTCTGAAAATGAATGTCAAGACCATCGAAATTACGGAGAAGTGAGATGAACATTTTCCAGTTGGTAGAGCATAAATTATTGACAAATAGGTAGTCAACGTTTATGATCTTTATCTTTACATTTACAAGTATTTTGGTACACTTGTACTTCCTAAACACTAAATAAAAAACTCCTTTAAATTTAGTACATGATCTACAATAGCTGTCGAGAATTCAAGGGCCATGTCGCCATAGTTAGAATATATTTAAACAAAACGAAAAAAGGCAAAACCAAATACAGCAGGTCAGAAATCATACCCAAACATACAAACTTTTACAAGGGGTTCCATGATTAACATAGGATCAACAAACTAGTTACTGAAGGTACATTGACCTGTGCTCTGCTTCATAGTACACACACATTCCAAGCATCAAGTTGACAAATTAACAATGTCTCAGAATATAAATATATTATACACAACATATGTATTAACCGTGCTCTTTTTATCTAATGAGCTTTATTTGAATTAAAAAAAAACTTATAAAGCTGTAACTTTTGACCGACAAGGTCCGAATTTTCGTGACTGGTTTTCCTGCGGCGCAAATTAATATTTTTCATGTAATAGCCTTCTGGCACCTGCAGAACAAATTCAGTCAGTTTTCATAGGGCCAGATCTATACATCAATAATGCAGTCAGCATTTTTTGTAACTATCTTGGTTTCTAGGAGCCGAAGTCGAATTAAGGGAGTACGAGAGTAAGATTTCAGAAGCATTCTATATCAATGGGTTTTACCCATTCAAACAGTGCTAAATCTAAATACATAAAATAGACTGTGTACAAAATTTATATCAACTTCCAATGATAATTTCATATATTTAAAGGCCTATAAACATCTTATGCAAATTGAAGGAAAACTCTAGAGAAATCTATTTCCTGCCAAACTTTTGACGTCTTATATCTAAAAAATTCCTACATGGATTTTCAAAATTGTTTGCTCAAGTTGTTCCATTAGTAGTGCTCTTCAAAATAAAAGGTCAGAATTTTAATTCTAATTACAAAATTTCTGACACTCGTACTCCCTTAAGGGTGATTACTAGGTGACAGTTAATATTCAAAATTTTGGCTTCGGTCCATGCAATTTTTTTTTTGAGAATTTATTTTTAAAAAAAAAGACACCTTTACTTTAAAAGGTGGCTCACTCGTCACATTTTTGAATTCGTGTCATATTTCGGATTTCCTCTGGTTTCTCCAGTTCCATAGCTTTAAGAATTTTTCACATGGATCCTCACCTTTCATTTCACGAAAGTCTTCAAAAGGGCAAATTAAAACACCTGACAAGTTTTCATAAAATTCTTGACATAACATTCCAGCTTTTAGAAAAGAAAATAGTCATAATGTTAAATTCAGGGAAAATCCAGAGAAATCCATTTCCCACCAAATGTTTAATGTTAAAAGCACATGGACCTATATATTTCTTTTTGCCATTTCATTTAGTCTACAGTGCTTAGATTTTTAAAGAAACAACATCAGGAGTGAGCCTCCTGAAAATTACCGTTTTGCACAAAACACAAGTAATATCACCACTAAAACCAAGTAACAATTGATCAATGAAACATGAATAAAATTAGAAGAACGGAAACCTCTAGGAATACTCCTAAGGAGGTAGTGAATGACATGAAGTGGTAATATAATACAAAGTATCTAAAGAGAGTATATTTGACAGGCTATTCAGAGTGGAATATCATAACAATAATAATTCTTTTGAGATAGTTAAATATATAGTAGATAAAGCACTTTCTTTGTCTCCGAGGCCCCGCCGAGGATTGATAACGAAGTGCTTTATGTTATTTTTATTCCCTACTTTGTCAACATTATCTCTGTATCGTGGTAAAAAGCTTTAACAAGCCATTATATATGATGGTATTCCGTTGTAAAAACTAATTTTTTCTGTAATGAGTTTAGAATTTATAATTTCAGTCGTAAATAGGAGAATTTTTTTGTAGATAACATCCTGTATGAAGACAATTTTTATAGCTTTTTCCAGCTAAGATTCTGCACATTTTTCTAGAAAAGTATAGTCCTTCAAAAAGACGAAAAATCTTATGTTGAGAGTACTTGAATTTTCATAAAAAGTTATGTATGTCAATAAGAATATTAACTGAGATCAAATTCAAATGAAGAAAACATGTCTTCACATTATCAACTGACGATAACTCTAAGATCCTGAAGTCACGACAAAATGAGAGAAGAATATAACATTCATCAAAAAGAAATGATATGTATCCTCGTCCATACTGACATTACATTCAGTTTATATGTGATTTTATTTAAGGGTTAATAAAGCTCGAACTTTTAAAGTTTAACCCTTTCGAGTAGAACTATGATAATCAACGACTTGAAAGGATTGATTTTATTTGTCTAATTCTAAAAGTAATGACATTTTCATGTGTTTTAGTTTCTACCCCTTCGTGGGCCTCTACATTCAATACTGCGACGTCACCAGATATGAAATTTACATTGCATGGAAATCAACAAAAGCAAATCGATCATACGTGATTCGAGATAAATAAACAATGTATGCTTTCAGTAATACTTTTTACATTAATTTTTACTCGAAATAAATTTATTTAAGGTATATTTTGCTATTTGAAGAAAAGTTTGTGACCTTTTCAATATCCAATGAAATTGTGAGATCAATTAACCCACATGTTGGAGAACACTTTGATCTCCCATGCTTTGAAAATGACGAGAACAGCAAAAGAATTAGAGAATAATTAATTCGGAAGAGACAGGTCTATACAGTGCATAAGGTTTAGACAAATTTTACAAAGGCTCATTGACTGCTCGCCATACAGTCTTGGTGTTTTCTTACAAATTGTGTTTTTTTCAGATTATCAATAGGCCCGACAATACGCTTAAATGAAAGCGTGTTTTAGCATGTCGGCAAGAACCAGTGACTTTATAAGCTGAAACTGGGAGAGGATACGAAGCTTCAAATTATTTTGTTTGGGAGAAATCTGGATATTTTCATGGAAAGAATTAGGACGTACGGATAGCAAGGGTAAAACTCAATGTCCATGTCGCTTAAAATTACTCCACGTCTTAACAGACAAACAACAAACATAATTAAAGAATTCTTCTGTTTCTCTCGAACTCTGCCTTGTCAGAGAGGAAACAGATACAGTTTGTTAAACTAAATGTATTTTAATTAAAGGAAGCGCGGTAATTTTCTGAGATAATATACAGACTTGTTGCTTGTGGCACGCAGTAGCTGACATGCCGACCGAAATGTAGAATGTATTTATAAAAGAAGTAACAGATGTTGGAAATATCTACAGGAGTTTATTTCACAACCCATCACAATACTTCTTTCAATAGTTAATGCATATGATTGGAACTGTTTATTTGCCTACGGGGATAATGCAGAAACATATTGTAATTCAAAAATAAATGATGTTAACAGTTTGGATTCCGCCGAATATAAGAAAAACATCACGAAATTCGAGGCAATTTTATAAAGAGCAAGAAAGTAAATATTTTTGCGAATGTACGGAATGACACAATTGTTCCGTTAAGGGGGTATGATACAGTAAAGATCCTGAACTGATTTTTTCGTGAAATTTTGGAATTAATATGAACTAGAGAATGTGTCTGTAAGACACGGATGCCCCGCCAAAAGATTTATCGCAAAGGATAACCTACTATTTAAATCAGAGACATATAAAACGCATTTAAATGTCTCTGTTTAAATGAAGGTCAAAACCACTTAATTGTCATTAATTTCATCAAGGCAATTAATTTGATGAAATATCATTGTCCTATAATGTGTAGTTGTTGAGAAATGGACTTAAACGCAAAACTTAACCAAAGTCACTGAAGCGTAAAATATAGGTCAAAGCCCACTAATTGTCAATGTTTTGGGTAGTACACATTAAGGCAATTTCTCTAATGATATGTCAAATTTAAACCGGTTTTAACCCGCCGGATAAATTTTCTTTATTCAACATATGTTGAATAAAGCCCCGTGCTATTTCCCGCCAAATCTATTCGGAATACAGCTCTCGGTCTTCATCTTTGATCATTAGAGAAAAAGATTACACCACTTTATCCCGATTATTACCATATTTTATCCACTCTCGATAGTTAAATTTAAAAATTTGAAAATGCTCGGCAAGCCTCGCAATTAAAAAATTAAAATTTAACTATCTCTAGTGGATAAAATATGTCTTCAACACCGTATCCACAGTGAGGAACCTCACACCCTATAGCAAGCCCTAAATGGGCCCAAAAAGGTAAAAAAAAAAGAATAAATCAATGGAAACAAACCACATCCAATAACCCAAATACCAAGAAACAAAAATTTTATAAGTTAACTTGAACGGACTCTTTCTGCAAAGAAAAGTATACTTTCATGATTTCGTTTTCGAGATAATTGCGATTACAAATTGCAAATTTTCAAAAATATTTCGTAAAAGTTGGATTTTTTTAATTTATGTAAAATGTCATAACTTTAAAACTAATTAAGCTGATTGCTTCCGGGTTTTTGCTACAATTTCGTGAGATATTTCTGAAGAAGGTTAGTATATATTTAGAACAATCATTTGTGGTTCGAAAATTAATTAAAGAAAAAACGTTCATTTTCTTGTAGGTAAAATTTCACATCGAATAAAATTGTGAACTTATTTATTCTTCATAATAGATCTCAGTGAAACATCACTCTTCTAAACTTCGCTTATCACTACAAATGGGCATTCCCGGTTTCGGCGCGGAATGACGTTTCATTATCTTTCGCTAAGAGAAACGTCGTTAATGTGCACTTGCGTCTGAAGATATTCACAAAGATCAGTCAAATACCTACGTAGACCATTCTAGTGACTGTGTTGACTAGAAACAATGATCATTTCCCTACTGCCGCTGTTCAAGTATATATATCAAATTTATAAACAGTGACTGAGTCCCTGGTTTCACCTATCCACCTTCAATGAAAAAAATATAAGAATTTATAGGTATTTGGTGTTGGTTTAATTCAAGGGGGTGGATAGGAGATGTTTGATCCCGACTTCCCGAGAAAATGAAATGTACGATTCGCTCGGTCGTCCCGAAAAATCGGAAATTGACCAAATTCCGGCCATTCCACAGATGAAAATCAGACATTTGATCCTGCCATCAAGGCATAAGAGAGTTTGTCTTCTAAGATTAATACTACACATTACCGTTTCCATTCATCTTCTCTTTCACAGCTTTAATTACACCTCTAACTTGCCAATCATCTGTAACATCTAGTTTGACTATAGTCAAATTTTTGGAACAGTCTTCTTGCAGCTGTCTGGCACCTTCTCGATCTGGCATTAAACATCCTGCAAATACCTGGAACCCCTTTTCATCAAGACGTCTAGCTAGCTTGTTTCCAAAACCACTATCACAACCTGTGAGTACAGACAATTTTTATTAGGGTATTCCCTGCAGTGTCTCTTTTAGACAAGCAAATTTGGCATTAGTACGAGTGAGTATCTTACTTTCGATTCGAGGTATAGTTTTTACAGAACTATATGTGGAATAGGAAGACATACATTGCTGAAAACTCAGGTTGTGTTATGGTAAGACTTCAAATTATACTTTGACAAGTATTTTTCACCAAATATTTATTGAACAATATTTTTGTTATTATCTCTTGCAAGTTGGTTGACCGGCTCAAGACTGCAAGCATTTTATTGATTGATGATTTCGCAGGGTTTTGGTCAATAGTTGTATAATTCTTGCTCGAATACCTATTGTGATCATGACTAAAAAATGATATAGTATAAATGCAAATGGAACAAATTCCCTACAAAAATGACAAGATTCAGAAAATAGAACAACACTGTTCTTCATCTTGCAGTCACCATTAGGCCATCAACAATAAACAATGACTTATATTTGAATATGACAGTATTAGTCGAATCTTTAAACCATATAAACCAAAACAGTCTCTTACAGCTTTATAAGGCTTTCAAGATTGTACATAATTTTATAAGAGCTACATTTAGTTAAGTTTAGCTAAAAATTGGATGAACAGCTGTCGGTCATTGTATACTAGGTCTGAAAAATGGTGGCAATAAAACGACTGAAAATGGAATTATGTTACCGAACACACCATTTCAGCCATTTAATTTTTTAACAGCGGTAAAAATAGGTTTTGTGAAAAGTTAAGATTGAGAAACTGTTTTTTCTGGACTTTTTTATTTCAATTTTAGGGTTTTAGCTATCTCAGATGTGTTAGTTATTTGTATACATTGTACTATATGTTTAAGAGATTCGGACGATTTTTACAAGAAATACCAATCATGTAGTGCTTATTGCTGAACAATAGTGGTTCCTAATCCTGATATTAATAACTCTGTGTAGCATATTTATTTTTTGACTTTTTGGGGTTAAAAGGGTCATGCTAAAAAAAAAGAAAGAGAGAAACGGCACAAAATAACCCATCTCAGAACTATCTCCTTTTTGTTCCTATTTTAAATTTTGGTTGTGATAAAAGTTTTGTTCTAAATCACTTTTCAGATCTTTTCAACGTCTTTCCGAATTTGACTATACCGATTTTGACTTTTCCCTATGCTGCGTTCAGACGTACATTTAATGCGAATCGAATACGCATCGAAAACGGTTGTTGGCACGGTTCAGGTGTTAACAAATTATGAATGCACATCAAAAATGGTTCAGCTAATTCGCATTATTGAAAACGTATCAGGCATACATTTTCGAAAATGCGAATCAGTTAATACGTATTCGATGCGCATTCAAGTACCGTGTGAAAGCGACCCTAGATTGACTCACTTACAGTGTGACGGGTGCTGTTAACAAAGCAGGACATGCTTACCCTTTCCGAGCACCTGATGTGCAGTCTCATGGGAGTTAATACTGTGAGTGCCGTGGCTTTGAATGTAGTGTTTATAATTTCTGTGCTTTGTAGCTGCCAAACGTTATTGTTTTCTGTGTTCTCATTTTTCTATGTCTTTTGACTTTGTTTTTTGTAAATACCACTCTTTGTTCCTTCGGTATTCTACGGCCGTTGTTTGATAAGTGATATTTGTTACCAATAAATTGAATTGGTAGACGTAAATAAAAACACGGCTTTACTACAGAAAGAATTAAAGAATTGTACCCTATTGTAGTATATATGTTTTATTTTTTCAAATGTGTTAAAGATAAATAATGTAGGTAATAAAATAAATATTTAATTTATACGACTTTAACCCTTTATATTGTTATTACATTGCATCAAACTAACCACAAAACCACCAAACAGTATTACATGTATTTGTAATATATGAGACAATTGTAAACAGATATATTTGAATAGTATAAGAGTGTGAATAACCAAATTATTTTACAGTTTTATGTTAACCAATGTTCAACCAATTTCAAAAGCTTTAAAGTTTGAACACATCACTCAAAATGATTACTGCTAAAAACTAAATAAGAATACCAGGGTATCTGCTTTTCATTATTGTGCAGATTTGGGTCCCATATCTTATGTTCTTGAAGCAATTTGAAACAGTTATAATTTAAATATAAAACTCAGAATTAAGTTTTGTTAAAAGAGTAGCATGAACGGCCAATTAATGAATGAGGTATTAGTTAATGAAGAAAAGATAACAGGAAACACATACAATGGTCGAACATTACAATCACATGCCACAATCCACCAGGGAACTGCACAGGAAAAATAATAAAATCACAAAGGACAAACATAGACAACGATAGGAACTCGGGATAGTCGGACTTGGTACCGGCACTAGCAACAGCTAGCGGTAGGATCAAACCGTTCATGGGTACCCAAACCCCCCTTTCTCTATCCCGTTTCCCTATAGTGTAATAATCATACAAATAAAATCCAGTACATGTAGACCACTAACTCCACCACCACAATCTTGAAAAGGGAAAGATAAAGACAAAACCCAATTTAGAGAGATGGGTCAAGAGCCTAGTCTGCTGGTAAAACACTGTCGCACTCCGGAATAATAATCAAATTCAAAACTTTCCGAAGGGTTTTGTAATGAATCATCATGGATTTCAGTAGACATCGGCAGTATCAGTGAGAGGCCAGTATAAATGTAAAATCTTCAGGTCATTGGATCCAAAAGGCAATTTAACTGAAGTATGAAGAATATCCGGTCAGCATCCCATATTATGTAAAAAATGTTAGTTACGTCCCAGTTTTTCTGGATATTTTATCAGTTTTTGACATTTTTAACTACATTTCCGTAAAAACGAGAGTGAGAAATGCACTTAGTAATAAGCTGTTTGCGAGTCGCATTTTATTTAGATATCAAATGTTCATATCTTCTATAAAACTTCTCAAATGTGTTTATCAATCTATGAAATCTGTAACTTTGTTGTTAAAGCTTGGATGTTATGGTAAGTTTACGTTCATTTAAGTCGTCAAGAGTAGGACAGACGTGTGCGAATCGTACCAGTTGAGATATATACACCCCGTATGCTGGAGTTGCAGGAACGTCGACATCAAGAAAAGGGAAATTAGTAATAGTGGAATCAAAATCATCCTTTTTATCATAAATTTTCCAGAGTCAATGATGATAGTTCGATCGAGAAATGGGCAGTATTTAGATTCATTGTTTGCTTTATTAAGTTTCAGTTCTTGTGGGTAAATGAGGTCGACATAGTCTAAAAACTTGGGGTTGTCAATAGTACGACATCGTTGAAAATTGAAATAAGTTTATCTGTTTTGTGTGGTTCCATCCTGTAGTTTTTTTCATAAAGTCCCGTTTGTAACAATACAGGAAAAGATCTGCAATGAGAGGTGCACAGTTTGTACCCATGGGAATTCCAGGCGATGTTGCCAAAACGAACAAAAATGTTGTTGAGCAAAAGATTCAGCGCCTTAATCATGTCATCGTAAGTCCATGAACAATGATTTTTGTGAGTGATGTTAGAGAAGAATCCTTGCTTTTTATTAAAACAAATGAACTGTAGACCAGAAAATTTGAAAGACCATTTAATAAGTTGTCCCAATTTAGATTTAATCAATTTATGTGGAAGGGTTGTGTTAAGTGTAGAAAAATCATAACTGTCAATAGACGAGACTGGTCTTTTTGTTGATTTTAGTTTATCTAAAACTTCAATGGAATTTTTTACTCCAAAAGTAATTTATACCAGAGTTTTGATAAGTTTTCTCACAATATTTGATAAATCATAAACTGCCGATAGAAACTGGGCGTTGGAACAATATTGACAGGGAAAATAGAATGTGTACAAAATGCAATAATGGATGTATTGGAGATGAGTTTCACTATATTATGGAATGTCGTCATTTTTGTGAAAACAGGAAACGACTTTTAAGTAAAAATTTAACAAGTAGACCAAATGTATTAAATTTCAATAAGGTTATGTGCACCACCGATAAAATAAAGTTGGAAAAACTGTGCAGATTTATTAGGATTATTAACACAGCAGTTGCTCTCTTGGATTCAATTGTATAAAGTGTATATAAAAATGTATTTGTTATGTAAGTGCATGCATGAGCACTGTGTACTAGTATTTCTCTATACCACTGTATTATTTGGTTTATGAGAATAAAGATTCTTGTCTTGATAACCAACTCTTTAATACAGGTGAATGCACTGGTTAAATGGATGGATAAATTAATGGTAGAACAGTTACTCGATGCCGAAATAAAACGATGTTTGTAGGGATTTTTGTGAAGCTTAGGAACCCAGTACATAGTAGGGTGAAAATTTGGAGCATATCTGTATTGCTGTAGTGCTGTTTGGTTAATGTTTTTTCGTCAAAATTAGTACGTTCGAAAGTGTCAGACTTTGCCAAATCATTTTGTTGGACATCAATATAATATTTCTTTCAAATAATAGAAACGTTGTTGGATGCTTTATCGACTGGTACAATCACATACTCTTAATTCTAACTTTATTAGGTTTAAAGACAGCTTAGGTGATGACTCTTTATAGTGACTTTTGTAATAATTCTATCTTTTAACATACGGAGTGCGTGTTTGTTTGCACCATTTTAAACAATAATTGGTAACTGCGTCTTTAATAATATCAAACCATGCTTGCCAGTTTATTTTCGAATGGGGGCGATATTTAGGCCTCTTTCTGAAGAATTTTCTAACTTTTTTATCATCGATGATGTTAAAGTTTCCCGTTAAACATGCCCGCATGGGTCATAGCGATATGGCGATGTGGAACAGTCTTAGCTGCTGGGATAGTTCTTCTCGTAATTAGGATTACAGGTTATAGAAGAGTAATTGAAAAAAATACTTCTACTAGGCTTCTTGTAAGAGAAGGAAATGACAGGCATGTTCTGGTTGTCAAAATAAACAGGAACAAGTTTTTGAATGTCTGGGTCCCGAAAAATGCCTGCGATGTCGATTAAATCAATTCCTTTATTTAATTTTCAAAAATTGTTTTACAAGTTCATCGGGTTTGCCGATTCTCGAATAACGCCGATGATAGCAGAAAGCATCAATAATTTTAGAACATTTAGGTCCTCTTTGTATATATCTTCGAATTCTTGTGTCAGTAATGATATTTTTGATATCGCTGTATTTTTTGTTCGTACGAGTTCATTTTGCTTTAATCCTCGCTACATTTTAGAATCAAATGAAGACTAGCTGAAAGTTGCTTTCTCTGTTCCCCTTTACACTGCATATAATTGCAATCGCAGCGTTTGTGACACAGTGGGTCGTGGCATCTGCAGCATGCTCACATTTTATATAATCTAATATATGTGTGTAATGTTGCGCCCTCGGTAATCGTTTGTAAATTTGTAGGGTGTCCTTTCTAAGATACATCGGCAAACGAATACCGAAATATCGAAGGAAAAATGATGAAAGGGGGATTCCAAAATAAACAAGATGTGTTTGTGAAACACTACATATGCCCCCAGATTCTATAGTAAAATATTTAAAAATACCCAAATTTACCACTTTTTGACCACTGTGACCTTGTCCTTTGACCTAGTATTTTTGAATATTTAGGGTCATATTGACAAGAACTATACACTTGCCAAGTATTAAAAGTCTATCTTACATAGTTCAAACGTTGTTTATTACCATAAAACACCCAATTTAACCCCTTTATTCTGAAACAGATGAAGCCCTTTTGATGAATGGTGAATAAAAGGATATGGAGTAAATGCACATGTGACTAAGTCTCTACAAATACATGGTAAAAAACAAGCAAAGGAACAACGCTTTTATTGTCGTTCTTCATCTTGAAGTCACCATGAGGGCTTCAATAATGAGCTTTGCTCATACCTCATAGTAAGTTCAAGACGGCCCCTAGCACCGGTTTAAGCGGCATTCTTTGCTAATTGTCGAGCAACGCTACATCCATGTCTTTCTTGGTCATGGGTGCAGGATTGTCAACAAACATCA
>MJUU01006114.1:54288-66272 GCA_002080025.1 Modiolus philippinarum | reverse complement strand
AAAAATATAGAGAGCATACATCTCTCGCACGGGGAATCTTTATACGGACTCCACACTGCAGGAGAGACAAACTCCAGTCGTAAATGGTGAATAAAAGGATATGGAGTAAATGCACATGAGACAAAGTCTCTACAAATACATGGTAAAAAACAAGCAAAGGAACAACGCTTTTATTGTTGCCCTTTTGGGCCTCTTGTTTATTGAAATGGTTTTAATTGTGAAAAGTATATGTTTACTACAGAAAAATACTGCATCAAGATCCGACAACAAATTAAAAAAAAATCATTTTTCCCCGTTCGTCCCCCTTTGGGCCTCATGTTTCTCAAAAACGGTAAATGCTACCTCAAATCTGTCGACACTCTCTAGTTGCGCAATTTTATTAGCAATAAGATGAAACAAATCCCGTCTCAATAGGATAAATAATAAGGATCCTACAGTCAAATATATGAAAACAGCCAATTTCAGTCCTCTTTAACCTCTGTGACCTTGACCTTTGACCTGACCTATTTTTTTTCATATTTATGTTCCTCTTGACTAGACCTATACACTTGCCAAGTATGAAAAGTCTACCTTATATAGTTCAAAAATTATAGCCAAGGTTAAAGTTTCGGACGCAGACAAACAGACAGACGACAGGACAAAAAATATGCCCCCGATCATCGATCTGGGGGCATAAAAATCCAAAATTAAAAACTCCAAAATCACGGCAATTCATATCCAACACGAATTAAGACAGCATGACAAAGACAAAATAAATTAAAAAAAATGAACAAGAACGCCACAAAACTAAAGCACTAGCAGTGCGAACCCCTAAAAATCTGGCATATCATCAGGTACTCCGAAAGGGTAAGCATGATCTTCTCCACGCATGGCATCCGTCACACTGCCAGTGAAAAGTCCGCCTTTGTCACAGTGTCGGTGATTGTCAGTCCGGTAATAATCTCCGGTCATAACACGTCTTCGATGTATGCAAACTTAATACTTTACAGTTCCAAGATATTGTCATGACGGGTGATAGCAAGAAGACAAAAACTTTTGTCCTTGCATTTCATCAATGAAACAATACTCGTTGCTTCAAAAATGCAACATACCTACAGTTTTTATTTTAGATAAATAGACACAGACTTTGAATTCTTTTATACTGGAATTCTAAGGGCAAAACTCAGCCACCCACATTGTATGTTAAATGGGTTTTTAACTGTAATCCATTTAAGGCACTTTATCAAATTTTTGGCCAGGTCAAGTGGGTCACATCACAGCGGGCAAATCATATTGGATTAAGCAAATGTGTCTATAAATTTCAGATATCCTTTTATAACGTCAAGAACCAAGTAAATGTCGTGTGATACACAGTGACAGCCTTAACGGGATTCGTTTTAAAGCTCATGCATCATTGTCCCAGCACAAATATTATGTGTTATCGAGCTATGAAGCCATCTAGGATAAGGTAAAGTCGTGAGAATCACAAACACACATGACTAGAGATTTTACGTCCTAGTTCTGGATGGAATTTCTTTTTGTCAAATATAAAGTCTCAAATCGAAAATCGATCTCGATCCTTATTTTAGACGTATGTCAGTCATGATTTATGTGATGCCGCCTAATCAGGTACCACTTGGACATCAGAGACGATGAAACTGAAAGGGGGCACCGCAAATGTTTACACGATAACCCTCGTGTGTCTGAATTAAACTGAATGGCAGTACTCAGGGCATTAATTGTATTTACTAATGTCCAGATGACGTGACTTTCTGTAATTATTGCAATGCAGCATGGCTATAAATCCAAGTGTCGAGAGATCTACAATTATTTAATTACTTTCCAATGTCACTTGTTCGTTTGATATTGCTGCGGTCAAGAAAGTGGGTGTAAATCTTGACTTCATTACATTAAAAGTTTTGCCACTTCCTTGACCGCGGCAATATAACTAACCATTACTGAAGTATTGACTTTGGAATCTGAGCATTAATAGAGCCAATTACCAAGCGCGCAAGTTCAAAACTTGAAAATTCAGACAAAGGGACAATTGTTTACTAAAACAAATGTTAATTACTTTATCCCCATCGATTGTTTCCACAATGGTAATGGTCTCGCCGATTCAGATGCATGATGGACACAGAGGCAACGCTGGGCCAGGGAACTGAATAAGATGTATTTCGGTCTAAGACCATAAAACGAGGACAATAGCTAACTATTAGTAATTCCATCGACCTGATCCACCATTCTCCTGTCTTTACTCTACATGTTTGTGTTTCTTGTTGACATAATGATGGTGTTGGACACAAATCGAAATATATATATATATATATATATATAACGGTCTATCGTAGGAACCCATCGCGGTTAGAATTAGAGAAATGAATATCGAGATTAGACTTAAGTCTTTTAATATTAAATATTAATTTTTCTTTTAATATTAAATATTAATTTTTTGATGATTCCAGTGGGATTCGAACCCCCTCTGTCAAGGTACTAAGGGTTGAGAGTCTGCTGCGCTAACCACTACACCACCAAATCCATGTTCAAATTTCGGTTAATTAATATACTTAACTCTCATATTACGTGTCAAAATAAATTTGCAGCTCACTCTATTTTAAATCCCTTTGGTCTCCCACAGAGATGGCGTGGGCAGTGTAATCTNGAAAACTACCCCTTTACAACGGGGGCAAGCACTGGCGGGGTACCAATGCCTGCGTCTACATGTTATAACAAGCAATATTTACAGATAAGAATAAAATTCACATTTCATAATTAAAGTCCATGTTATTCAATAAAACACTGTTCTCACGATAAAACACTGTCAAGCTACACAGTAAAATCATGTCTTAAACTGGTCTTAAAATGTAAAATCAAAGCATTATAATAAGACAATAAAAAATATTCTACATCTGTTATATATTAGTACATAAAAATTCAGTGCGTCTTGTAATGCATTTATATAAAAATATTTTACACATTTTGTCCATCTCAATACCAAAACATTCATTAATTAAAAAACCTACATCACCAATTAAAAGATGTAGTTTAGTTAGAGTAGGTAACTCCGAAAAATAGATTAGAAGTGACGCATCATCAACGGTTCTTTGAATATCGTAAAATAACTGTGAGCGAATATCTGCGTAGGCAGGACATTCGATTAGAAAGTGGGCAGTTGTTTCGGGGTTATTGTCACAACACATGGGACAAATATCATCCCCACTCAAATGCATTTTGGAAAGATTTGAATTAAGGGGTAAACAATTTACTCTCGCTAGAAATTTTAATCTCGACGTCGTAAAATCATTAATATTATTTAAATACGGCTGTTTAGATTTAAACAATGGAAACGACTGGTACATGTTGAGACTACTTTTTCCGGCAATATCAGAAAATAGTTTGGTGGAGTTATATAATCCAAAGAAATGGTTAAAAAATATGGGACAGGGAAGTCAACAACAAAAAAAAAACCAAAACATTAAAGTCGATTTTCTCGATCTGAACGAAAACATTGCCATGTTTCGAATGTATAGTGCTTTTCCCTTTCACTTCACAGGATCATTTAAACTCGAATAAATAGGGGAAATTGTGGATATATGCCTCGTGACACCGTTTCGTTCACAAATGGTTCGAGATATTCGGCACGCATAATTTTGGTCTTGTGTTTCTTATTAATGTTTTTGTTTGTTTTTGGTTGGACTGACATATCCACAAACACAGGATATTCTCCAACGATTGATTGATTAGTTTGTTTTATGTCCAGTGAGCAATAAATTTAGTTATATTCAGACGAAAACAAGTAAATCAATACAAAATATTATATGTAAAAGAAGAAAGTAATAAATGTGAAAGGAACAACTGAGGCAAAGAGTTTTGATTGCCACTTGAAAATGGAATAATTAGGTAGGGGCAGGGAATTTAGCCGTCTATACGACCCTATGCAGGGAGTCTGTTCTTGAAAGAGAAGTATAAAAGGGGTCTTTATACTGCATGGGGTGTGGCGTCTCTCCACACAGTTTAGCTACAATGGTTCGCGGTCATGCTAACCGTATTATTACGTGACTACCCCGCGTACGCATTCCCCTATCCACCATCTAGGGATGCGCTAAGCAGCTCTGTAGCCTAGGCTCATAAAATGTCCAAAAGATAGCAGCTGAAATCGATCCTAAACTATATACATGTGCGGTCGCTGAACATACTGAAGACAATATAGTTTCATTTAATAAAATAAAGACAAATTATATACCAAATATAGACGGTTGTCACCTAGAGGCAAATAACTATCAAACTAAAATGTATTAGATTTAATACAATGTAAATCAAATATATGTCGTTATTGAAAAAAACAGAATTTAAAAATAAGACGGAATCTTATTTGAAATAATCAATCTTTATCGAAAATATCGAAGTTTTTATTCAAAAACTTTAATAATATGGCGCATGATAGACTCTGCATAAGACGAAAAATATGTAAATAAATAGACTGGTGAAGGAGAGAGTGTAGATTACTCATACATGTATGAAACTACTCCAACAGTCTTTTTAACTTTTGAAAAGAAGTAGGGTCATATAGCCGTACATTATGTTCCTATGTCGGATCTTTTTCAAATACACTCAAATATTTTCGGAAATCATGTAAGATGGTCTCTGGTAAGTACATTCCATATGAATGAAATTAATATATGCCACAATTGTGTGTTTTCTGATATATATTTGAAGTTAAACATGACTGAAAATAGTCTTTTATGTCCATTTTAGCCATTTTACAGTGTTTTGGAAAATTTTATTACTCGAATGACACCGAGAACCAAAGCTATTTTTGTTGGGAATGTATAAACATTCGCCCTTCCAAATTACATTAAGTTTCGTTCTGGAGGTTTTAACAAACACCTGAAAAAATTGTCAAAATTGCATTCAAATGGCAAGTTCATTCACTTAGACTTTTATCAAAAGTATGAAAATGTAACAGATGACCTGTTAAAACTTTTTTGGAGAAAATTTAATGCATTTGCAAAATTGGTACGAATGAATTGAAATCACGGGAAAGTGACCTATCTCTTTATTTAACCAGGCTTGATAAACATATGTCATAACTGTTTCCGAACAGTTTTGTGAGAAATTTCCGAACTAGTCAATAGAGAAAACAACATACAAAATAATTATTTTCTGTAGGTGGTTTCTTTAGATATATATGAAAAAGAAAGGAAATGGGGTAAATGTCAAGGAGACAACATCACATATCCAGTTTAAAACGACCAAAAACAAAGTCATCAGTATATTTATTAATAGCTTTTATTGTTACCGTTTTTTCAAGTTATTGTAATAATAAATATAGAATGTCACAGCAGTTTGCCCTGCACCTGAATCGGTTTTCAGGGGTTCCGGCTACGTCCCCAGTTGGGTGATAGGGGAATGCCTAACTATGCGGGGTGGTCAGGTTAAAATACGGAAAGCCTGACCGCAATTCAATGTAGCCAAACTGTGTGGAGAAACATGTATCATGGAGTATAGAGACTGGTCATTCTTTTTCTCTAAGGAAAGCAGGCGCACTTGGTGTCGTATAGAAGTCTAAATTTCCTGCCCCTGCCAATTTCTCCCTTCTTCCAGTAGTAATCAAAACTCGTTTATCCGGTTGTTCCTTCCGTCTGTGTTTCCTCTTTTACTTACATTTTCTTATTGATGAACTTGTCCTCGTCCTGATATAGCTAAAACATATCTCACTGGGCGTTAAACTCTAATCAATCAATCAGAGTAGTTCATTTATGTGACATTAAAAAAACACATTTTCTTCTAACGTTTGGACGAAATACTACTGTATATATATTTTTCTTCTTCAAGTAGTCGGTATATATTATAGTCAAATTCCCAAAGCCCCTAAACATATTTCAAATCTATTCTTCCTACATAAGAACACGAAAAAATGAAACATATTCCCTATCAATGCTATCGTTTTTTTTTCCTAAAAACTTCTTTAAAAACATGATTTATATGTATTTCCTAAACGTACATTTGGATGTAGGTACGGAAATTATCGAAAATATGTGGAACTGTGTCAATGTCCTATTTGCAATTTCCAAAAAAATGTTTTTATTCAGTAAATGTTTTCCCAGGTTTTACATCGTTGATTTTTTGATAAATCGTCTATTACGACTAATTACATGCCTAAATGCAATCGGCGATATATCAATGATATCAAACTGATATATGATTTTCTGCACTGTAAGAATTGCACTAAATAGGTTAATAGTGTGATGTTTCTGTAATGAATAAGGTGTACAAAAAAAACTATATGCATCTACCAGAAAAGAGATGAAATCCTTGGAGTTCGCCAAAATTTATTTGATCTATGTTGCATTGCAGTTACATTCTGACGGGATAAAATGTTTCATCAGGGGCGAGATCCTTGGTGAATATTTTGCAATAGACTCCCTCTCTATCAAATACACAATTTTGGGAGGGTTAAGCATAAACATTCCCTGTGTCCGATATCACAAAATGCATGAACATCCCCGCAGAATCATGGATGCCACTTTAGCAACAGCTGTACCCCGCTATCGGAAAGTAACAAAATCCTAATAATTTTTAACGAAACGTATTAATAGTTTAGATGACATTCCAGATAAATTTTGAAATTTTTGGAATTTTAATGACCATCCGGAACTGGTCGATTCAATATTAAGTTAAAAGTTATTTACTATTTCCGTCTGAAATTTTATGGTAGGTATATTTGTCCTGATCATATCTATATCATGAATGCTGACAGTGACATATTTCTACCTTCTTCACTTTCTTAAATTAGAAAAAAACGTAAACAATAATTGCAAAAGTACTTCTCAGATGCATTCAGTTTCGACAAAGTACAGTTTCTCTTCTTAGCGAGAAGATTTCTAAGTATTTTCAGTGTTTTAAAATAGAGTATAAGACAACTCATTGACTGGAAGTGCAAACTTTTTTATTTATAAAATTTTAGATACCAAGAAATTTTGTTTTTATGGAAAATAAGACCTTCTAAACGGGGGAATCCGTTCAAACCCGAAACTAATCGTTTCTTTGTTACAACCCATTAAACTGAATTAGTATTTAATTATTAGATCCAAAGTTGTTTTTATAAGTAGCCCAGACAAGTATAAAGTAATATTGTTTGTCATATTACGATATGTTATCTGATCATGTAATTTAACTCACCTGTTATAACAACTATCTTGTTCGAAGGTGAAACGTAAGTTTTTTTCTCAGGTATGAGCATAAATGCAATACCAAGAAGACATAGTCCTATCCAAATGCTTATATCCCATTTCCATAACACTAATGAAGCAACGAAGAGAAAAAATCCTAATTTATTGTTCATCAAGCTCATATTCCTACATATATTAATCAACAAAATATACGGTATATATATAGTATTAACGTTAATTCGTCCGTCAGTGTTACACAAATAAATCTTGTAAAATTTTTACCTGGGTTTTAAACCCTATCACAATATCACAAATCATTCACCAATGTTTACAAATAAAGTTTGTTCCATTTTATATTGAAAGGGGAGTATTTTCAGGTCATCAAACTTAAATAGTTTATTTATAGAGCAGTTCAAGATTTTTTGGTTGCAAAAAAAAACATAACAGAGATTATGTCATAGTATAAACTAATTGATCCCCCGATACTGTGTTCTAACAGATTCAATTCAATTACGTACAACTTAATGTTATTTCCTTGTGATGCTGTCGAGACGAATGTTTCACTTGGCCATTAATTATTTGTAAACTAAATCTAGAGGGTGTAACAAAATATACAACATTTTGTATTACATTAAAGGGTCCTTGATACAGAAATTACGTATATATGAGAGAGAAATTGAATTGACTTTACATGCTGTCATTTCGGTAGATCTGAGACATGTAATTATATGTCTCTTGGTACTCCAGAACATTTTTAGGTGCACGCCTACGTAACTTCAACCCCGGGTAAATTCAAATGAACTCTGATATCCAATTTATTCTTAGTACTGCAAACAATTTCACAGTTCCAACCTAACAAAATCTGTTAAAGCCGCCGTTAACTGATATATATCTTTATTCTCTAAAACCACAAAAACAGTAGTACAGAGATACAACAGCTGAAAACAATATACAATATAACAAAAATACAATATACAAGTGACCACAGAAATCGGCCAGGGGTAGTCACAGTTTTATTAATAATGTTTATAAACTTCACAAGTTTAATAAGTTTTGATCTGTTTTTAGTACTCATTAAATCCCTAAATTTCAGAACGTTTGGTCTCCTACAATAGTATNTTGATTGATTGATGCTTAACGCCAATTTTAGCAATATTTCAGCTATGTCGTGGCGTGAACTGTTGATAATATAGTTATAAATATACTGTTAAAAGGGTCACTTAAAACATTTTACTATGTTCAGATAAAAAAGAAGAAGAAGAAGAAGAAGAAGAAGAAGAGCTAATTGAAGACTGGGAAGAAGAAGAGATCTTAATTCCAAATTATGGACCCACAAGGGGCAAAAAAAAACAAACAAAAACAAACAATACAACAATAATTACAAAGAGAAAGAGTAGCAAAGACAAACAATAACATAAATGATTAAATAATAAACAAAATTAACAATGTTAACACACAACGAAATTTGCTGCAGCTTGAATCGCAGTAGCTGTTTTGTTTTAATTAAGACCCCAATAAAACATATATGTATTATTTTCTAATTTTTTGCCGCTACACCTGGTATATTTACCAAAATAATCAAATTTCAAATAAAAAATATTTTCGATAGACCTTAATATTAATTTCACTCTGTAAACATATATTATTTGTTTCACCTGACAAAAGTTCCAATGGTACAAATATTATAAACACTGACATAATATTTCTTCCTTTTGGAACAAATATTTGTATAATAATGTTGTGTTTTACTTTGACTATGCGAAAATAGTAGCCAGGTTAATGGACAATAGTGCAAGATCCGAAGGGTAGTGTGATGGACAATAGTGCACGACCCGAAGGATCCATCGCCCTGGCTACTATTTTCCAAAGTCAATGTAAAACACAACACTAATATTATTATTATACCGACTTTTGATTTAAAAAAAATTGACACAAGTTTAAAATGTTTTAATTGAACCAATAAAATTCTGTTCTGTTCTGTTCAGTATGAAAAGTCAATAAACAAATGTCAAAATAAAAATTGAAAATAAAAACAAACAAATCTTAACGCTATAGAAGACATTCTTTTCTTTGCATAATTTCAAATGATGATTAGAAACTTGATTACATCACTGATTGCACAGGTGATCACGCAGAGACCAAAACTCGGTCTCCTACACGTGATGATTGACGTAGAAATCAATAGTCTTCACAACAGCAGTGCTTAAAATTGCAATAGTGTAGTCGACGCTATTTCTTTTTTAAACTATGCGAAAATAAAAAACTGTTACTATAAAAGAACTTTCTTACAGGAGGTATAATAATATATAACATTCATTCCGTCAGGAACAAATCGTATGCAATATTTTGTCCCTTGGAACAGACTTATATTCTGTTACAACTCAAATTTTAAAGAAATCCGATGTGGAAATGATTGATGAATGATTTACGCAAACCAACAAACCAATGCATTGCCGATGGATTCCTTATTTGCATATAAGGTGCTTGTTTGTGGTTTATTTATTCAGATGGCCAATGAACAAACAGAATTTTGATTTGTTTACTAATTTACATAAAAAGTTTAGGTAAATCTGAGAATAAAATTTGTAGAACCAATATCCAGTTACCATTTACTTTTATTAAAATTTTGTTTACATGTAAAAATTTTTTGTTTACATTTGGTCAAGTAATTACATAATTATTTTTTTGCTTTGCATAGAGATTAACTCCCGACTAACGTGTTTTGGTTTATCGCATTATAACAATAAATACAGATGTTCAGCTAACCAGGTATACTCCCTTTGTTTTCGACTCAAATTTTTCTGTTAAAATAACATAGAAGGGTTATCAAAAACTTTTAAACCGTTTGTTGTAAAATTATGGTAATGCATGGCATGAAGAGGCAAAAAATTAGCTTTTCATTAGTGTATGCCATGCCATCCTTTAACATTTAATTAAAAGATGTCATTTATGCGTCTTTAAAATTTTAACATTTTTTTTTAATCCTTTTATTGTCTTTTTGCCCACTAAATGCATTATTTTTTTTGTTTTTCTTTCCTAAATATCTAATTTTGTCAAACATTTAATATTTTAAATGTTATATTCAATTCATGATCTCCTTAATGGAAGAGTCACTCGAAAATACTAGCTGCTTTGTTTTGGGTCGTTTAAACCTGGATATGGGATGTTGTCTCCTTGACATTCACCCCCATTTTCTTTCATTTTCATATACAATATAAAACATATGTATATTCGGATAACCTGATAAAAAATGTATACTTTCTTTCAGTACTACTTTGAAAATGTTAAAGCAAGAAGTATATTAAGTTTTTGCACTTTGAAAAAAAATCACAAAAAATATAAACCGTTTCCCATCGTATCTAATTTTTCGGTCGTTATAGTTACAAACCACTAAATATTTTTACGACTGACAACTTAAATTTTTTTACATTAGACCTGTATTCTCGAAGAAATAACCATCATAAAAGAGAAAATCCTAGATTGATTGGTCATTATTTTACTTTGAACTACTGTCATTGGCGTTCAATTTCTTTTCAAAACCATTTAGTAATGTTTAGACTGTAAGACTGGATTGATAGATAAAACTGAATACTTTTAAAATAAATTTACTAATACAATACAAAAGATTTTTATCTGCTGTATTTAACATATACTTGAACCGGTCCTCCTCTTTGAGTGTTGAAAAGGTATTCTCCAATTATTATGCTGTTTTCGTCAATTTCCAATCATGGGAGATCAAAGTCTTCTCCAACGTGTGGATTAATACTTATTGATCTCGCGATTTGATTGAATATTGAAAAGGTCACGAACTTTTCTGCAAGTAGCAAAATACGCCTTAGATAAGTATAAATCAATGTAAAAAGTATTTACTCAGGCTTACATTGTTTATTTATCTTGAATCACCTATGAGTTGATTTCCATGCAATGTAAATTTCATATCCGGTGATGTCACAGTATTGATTGTAGAGTCCAGCGACGGGGTAGAAAGTAAAACACATGAAAATGTCATTAATTTTAGAAACATTTTTTTAAACATAAAAGTTCTCGCTAAAGCTCGAATTTTTAAAGTTTAACCCGTTCGACAGTAGAACTATGATAATCAACGACTTGAAAGGATAGATTCTATATTTAACTTTTGTTAAAATGTATTGAAACATTTTATCTTTCCCATGTTTGTATTTTGTGCATTTCATTGAGAAATGAAATTCAGATTCAACTTGTTGACAGTTACAATTTTTGCATATTCTGTTTTGTCTCTCAATTTTTGCATATCTTCCTGTTTCTACAAAAAAATTATGAGAGGATATTCTTAATCTACAAAGTGCTTTCCTAAACTGAAAATTCTTATCACTGAAAGATAATTTTACTGACCAAAATTTGTCTATAAAGTTAAATACATCTCTACTTAACCATGTTTGAGATTATTGCTTTTACTGTGCCAATCGCCGAAACATTTTTTGTTTAATGCTTGGCCAAGAAGGATATCAAATTCATTTTGTCTCGCCAGCGACGAATGTCGCGAAGGTGGGACATAGCGAGCATAGATTCTGTCGTCGTCGGCGTGGAAATTAGGTTAACCCAAATGTTTAAACTTTTTTTTGAACTTTCATAACTTTCTCAAATCTTTGTTATTGAATCCCAGATTTGTTTGTTTTTTTTTTTTGAAAAAAAATCTAATTTTTCCGTATTTTGCCATTAGTTGAATAGGTTTTTTTCGATAATTTTTTTCGTTTGCACCATATTTCAGCACCTCTGTGCCATAGACAGATAATGATTGGTAAGTTGTTACATGTTTAGTAGTAACCAACATCTATACCAGAATTATGTCCCCTT
>MJUU01006114.1:43006-53871 GCA_002080025.1 Modiolus philippinarum | reverse complement strand
AAAAAAAATCTAATTTTTCCGTATTTTGCCATTAGTTGAATAGGTTTTTTTCGATAATTTTTTTCGTTTGCACCATATTTCAGCAACTCTGTGCCATAGACAGATAATGATTGGTAAGTTGTTACATGTTTAGTAGTAACCAACATCTATACCAGAATTATGTCCCCTTAACCCGCATCAACGAATTTAGCTAAATTTTCACTCTAGGTCTATATATCAAACACATTTGGAATAAAGGGCTTTGATTTTGATGTGGATATTGATGCATATAGTCTATAGATGCGCAATAAGCTTTTGGAATTTTACTCCGGTTCCAACTTTGGTAAATTTCCCGAAAATGTCCAAGACTAACATTTTTAAAAATTTTTGCATACAATCAAATATTTTAGCCCTTTTTCATATAAGACATTAATTTATTCTAAGAATTAAAGAAAATATTGTTCCAAATTTGGTAAATTTCCTGAAACTGTCAGAGACGAGCAAATTTGTGGAATCTTTGTTAGCAACCATACTTTTTGGATTAATTTTGTTCAAAGCAAATATTTTCAATGGTAAGATCTCAAAAATTTTTATTTCAATTTTGGCAAATTTCCTGATACTCTCAAAGACCAGTTATTTCTTGGAATTCTACTCGGCAACCACATCTTAATAAAGCCCAATTCACAATCTTGACTAATTTCTCAATAGATGAGTTCGAGGATATATACTTATATGCTTTGTTTTGGGTCGTTTTAACCTGGATATGGGATGTTTTCTCCTTGACATTTACCCCATTTCCTTTCTTTTTCATATTTACCATCAATATGTAAATCTTTATTGCATGCAAATGCATCTAAAAGTAACGGAAATGCAGTATTCAGATTCTCTAGACGATAACAATACTTTACCCCCAACAAGAATTTACAGATAAGAAGACAGTACCACTTGTTTAAACATTATCTAAGTCAAACTTGAAAATAAATAAAAAATAACATTTCTATACCAACGGATATAGAACATCAATGACAATGGAACGATATGGGGTAAATGCATATGAGACAAAGTCTCTACTAATTTCCGGTATCAAACCAAGCAATAGAACAACGGTTTCACTGTTGTTCTTAATCTTTAAGTCTCCATGAGGCCTTCAAGAGTGTGCTATGCTCATACATCATCATATATATTAAGTTCAAGACGCTCCCTAGCACCGGTTTGAGTGGAATTCATTGCTAATTGTCGAGCATCGCTACAACTATGTTTTTGAAACCATGAATGCGGAATCGTTATCAAACATAAAATTAAGTGAAAAAGTGCCCTTAAATCACTTGTCCTCCGTTGCCCGACAAAAGCAATAGTGTTCTAAGCTAGTGGACAATTATAGCGATACATGTGTTTAAATCCCCGAAGTTTATCTGCAAATGACAGAAGAGTTTCTGTAATTTGCAGACAAAAAACACTAGTGTCCTAAGCTAGTGAACAATTATAGCGATATACATGTGTTAAAATCCCTGAAAATTACCTGCAAATGACAGAACAGTTTCAGAAATTTGCAATTTACTTACCTAGCTTCAAAATATCAAAGAAAAATGTTCTTACCTCAGGAGTTTTCTTCTCATTTGTATTAGTTCAATCAATTAATTGATTTGATTGATTGGTTAGAGTTTAACGTCCAATGAGCAATATTTCAGCTATATCAGGACGAGAACAAGTATATCAATTTAAAAAAAAATTGTAAGTAAAAGAAGAAAGAAATATAGTAGGAAGGGACAATGCATCTAGTAAATTTAACTGGAATGATTCATGAGAAAAGTATATTTCATTGTTCATTATTGCACGAAATAAAGTAAAATAGTACAAATATTTTATCCATGCATCGAACCCCGGGATATAGAAATAGGACCAATTATTCCAAACTGCGGGATACAACCCTTCTAAAACTGGATGACCGTGGTTGTGCGGGATGAATAAATAAACAACCAAACTTTCGGCTTGGATGTAAACTCAGGTCCACGGCTCCGCTTCCTGCACTTTCAAGCAATCTCTTTTTGAGTGATCCGTAGGTGATCAGCTACAAGGTTAAATTCACCGCCCCTTTCGATTTCACCCTACTTTTCCAGTGGCAGTCAGAATTTTCCATGCCATGGTCCTTTCCATACCCCATTGTGATTATTTATAGACAAACTTGTTCTCGCCTTGATATAGCTGAAATATCGCCGAGTAGACGTGAAACAATATTCAATCAATCGATCAATCCCTGCATCTGATACATTATTTGATATACCATTACACAATAAAGTGAAGATTATTCACTAATTATGATTACTAAAAATATATTTTGGAAAGAGCTAATTAATGTTGCAATATGTTCTGCTATGTGATCTCCCTTCCCAAAAGTATGACTATTTAAAAAAAAATGTTATTGTCTTGAAAAAATGTTGATTTTAATAAAATAGTTATAAAAAATCATATCACAGTCATTTGTGATATATGTAACAATTTTATTTAATGAATGTAGCGTTGCTCGACATTTAGCAATTCATTCCGCTCGAAAAGGTGATAGGGATCGCCTTGAACTTACTATAAGGTATGAGCATAGCTCATTGTTGAAGGCCTCATGGTGACTTCGAGATGAAGAACAACAATCAAAGCATTGTTCCATTGCTTGTTTTATCCTGTATTTGTAGAGACTTTGTATCATGTACATTTACTCCATATCCTTTCTGCAGAAATATAAATTCACAGTAACGTCGGTATTTCATTATTCATTATTAATTACAACATATAAACAAACACAGGGCGGTCATCAAATTGATAGCTAAACCACGTCTGAAAACAGAATTTTACAACAAGCGTGATGATTATGACGTTCAAATAATGAACTTCCCGTTTTGAGAAGTAATAATTCAACATCTCCGGCATATAACGTGCACACTTCACAACTCATTCGCTATTGTCGTGACTGTAGTTTGTACAACGATTTTGTTAACAGAGCGAAATTATCGTCTCAAAAACTTACATATCAAGGATATGTTCAGTCACTGTTACAATTGTCACTGCAGAAGTTTTACAGTCGTCACCATGATTTGACAGATCGTTACAATGTTTCTATTGCACAGATGAGAATATATATCTTTGGCTAGGTCCATAGTTCATTACCGGACTGACAAACGACTGTGACAAAACCGGAATTTTCACTGGCAGTATGACGGTTGCAACGCGTGAAGATCAAGCATACCCTTCCGGTGCACCCAATGATACCCCAGTCAAGTCTATTCCGGGTTTGAGTGTATTTGGCTGAAAGTATTACTTCTGACATAAATAGTTCTAATTTAATCACCCTCCTCGTCATTGTCACTTTCATTTTCTATGATACTAGCTGCATTTAAATCGCCATCGTTTATGTTCTGGTATTGTTCATTGGAACACTTACAACATTCAGTAAATGATAAGCCTTGACAAACACAAGAACATCGTTTAGTAGAACACACAACTAATAAGCAACATTAACGATTAAAAGCTGATTGCTGATCCATCCACTTGATAGACAAAGCGTTGTTATCAATCAGCCATCCATGCTTATCGAGGAGGCAGGGCAGTAACAGCCTAAAAAGCACGTTTCCAAATTGCTGCCTGGAAGTTCGCTCTTCGTATGTGCTTTTGTCATGCACATTTTGTTGGTGGTAACTGGTGGCATTGGATATTCTTTGACTTGGAGAACACGTATCTCGTTTATGTCACAAACTGTCGTAAATCCATAGATAGAACATACACAATTTATCTACCTCTAATAGGAGGCTGTTGGATACGTGAAAGTTGTCACCTAACCTTTAAAATATTTTACGACAGTGTTGGTCTTTTGATATAATGTCAAACGTTTTAGCCGTGCCCATCAAGAGAACGCATTGACAGTATCACAACCTGATATAAGATGAAGAAAAGCATGATAGACTTCTTCACCGAGGTTTCCACATATTGCAGCTATGCTCACAATACGGGTCTTACTACAGGTTCCAGAAGCTATAAATGTTTTTGAGTCCAGAAAATTTTGGACATAACATGCAAGAACCTCCACATCCGTGTTTGAGGATCGAATCACAATAGATTTGAATCCATTGTCAGTGGCAAGTTTGGCATGCAAAAACATCTTTGTGTCAGCCTCTTCCTGTATGCTGTTTAATTCTTGGCAGTCCTCCTTCACCACAACACCATTACTGACTATAATTTTGTGGCAGCTGTCTTCATGGGAAACGAAAAGTTCCTTTTCCTCTAACCTTGATTTCTGTTTCTGCTGTGCCCATTCATTGAAAAACAAATTTATAAGTTCTGTTTTGTTGTTGCCAAAATTCAAGAATTTTTTCTTGGCATGGCTAAGATAGTCTTGTTATTTTAGTAACAATCTGTCCGGCCACACTTCTGTTGTTTCTTTTAATATCCTTTATGGATACAAGTGAGTATTTGTCAGCAACAAAAATATTCGGCTGCTACCAGAAGCTGTTTTAAGAAGGGAACATAACACTATTGAAGCTAACTGTTCGAAAGTTTCATATTTTACGAAAGGATATTGAGTAAATGAACATGAGACCATAACACATATGTTAACTCAAACTGCATGTATGTTTTTCAACGACTGAACGAAAACCATGCCATCAACTACTTGTATCCATGCAGACTGACTAGGAAGAATACCATTATGTTCAATTCCCTTCTCTAGGATATTACTAAGAGCGACTTTATTGGTTATTACTAAACAACCATCTGTAGCTGCATGTGGCTAAGTTATTGCACCTAGTTCAAATTGAAGGACATTCCTCATATTCAGCGACCTAGATTGAACTATAACAAGCAATCGTGCAAATGAATTCCTACCTGCTTTCAGTATCGTGTTTCTATCCGTTTTTGTAATGAAAACGTTTTTCAAACCTTCTTTTGAATGGGATCATGAAATGGAGTAGTCAGATTCATTAATCCTGTGCAATCAAATTCATCAACAGCCTTTGTACCAATATCCGTCGCTGACAGAAGACTGTTTGTAGTGTCGGAATCTGCAACAACACTTGCTGATAAGCTGATACGTTGATCTGAAGGTTCGAATAGATTGCATCAGCTTTCGACTTTTTCCCTTATTTTCAAACCGTCTTTCCAAGTTCTTTCGATAGGATTGATTCGCTATACTTAGTCCAGCAAGAAACCGACAGGAACTTGAAATGGCTGCTCTTTCATGGGCATTCAAAATCCATCTTTGTACGGCACCTTTGTTCAAAGTAAATCCAACAATATCATCTTTAGTTTTTGTGTCCCTTTTCAGAGTTTGCTCTATAGTGTGATCAACAGCACATAAAGAAAACTGGTGTGTTGTACGGTTAACAGAAAAACCCTCCGGAGGACAAGTATTCGTGTGCTTCATGGTGAGCAAATTTTTTTCATTTGCAACAAGTAAGCAGATACTATTAAGTAGGGCAAATAGTTGTGACGATCATAAGCAAAAACCCAACAGCTGACGAACAGACGCTAAGTGAAGCTCCCATTCACCTTGTCGGGTTGCTCTGATAAATTTCAACAACTCTACTCTTTCAATATGAAATTTCAAAAACGATTTTAAAGGACACCCCTTTAGTGAACAAAAATTTCTGAATTCCTTATTTACTTGGTCAGTGATTTTTGAATTGTACAACTGTTGAATGTTTTCTCGTGTAAGGGTTTTCCTGAAAGTATCTATGGTTTCTAAAATGGAATGTTGGGACATCTCGTTTGGGAACTGGTCAGTAAGGTTTGACTCGAGCCAAATGCCAACAGCTTTCTATCTGTTCCTCTGAAGGCTCTCAAGAACTAACTTTTGAAATCGATTAGCACGATTATAATGCTTACTTTCGATTACACCACTTAAGGAACTAGTTCCTACCACACCAGATTCAACTAAAAGATCACTCAGTCTTGCGTCACTGAATCTCTTTCCAATTACTGCCATAAATGCGCCAGCTATATGGAATGATCCCATCTGCAAAACAACATGCTGAAACTGAACAGGATTTGACCAAACAATTGGTAGGGCCTTTGCATAGATTGCCCGATCGAAAGCAATGACGACATAATTCTGGCAAATTTCATCAGCGATTGACAACGAACGCTTCAGAATCGATAACTTGTAAATACGTCGAGAGCGTCCGTAATTATGTTATACCCTGTCCAAACGGGAACTGACTCGTCTAATTCCAGGAATGTAAACAAACAGCAATCAAAAGATAAACCAAAAAGAAAGAAACAGAAATCTTTTTCAGTGAGTTGTTTTGCAATTGATCAAATGTTTCTTCTCGCTATTGATGATGTAATGGGGAATTTGGACCCTGTCTTTTTCCAGTGTTTTTATTGGTCCAAAGACTGATTCAAGGAAACTGAAAAAGATCCGACGCTTTCCTTGTCCAGTGTTTGCACTAAGATTTGTTTTTTCTCTGTTTTCACACCAGTCACTTTCCTTTTGAAAGAGTTTCCTGTATCATATCATGATTGTCCCAGCAAAACGTCGAGAAAACCCCCATTTGTATATTACTTGGGATGCACATTACTTCATTGATCATTGGGCTACTTTAAAGGCAATAACTGTTTCAGCCTCTTCTAGAAGGTCATCTGATATTGAATGCCTAAACCTTTTAAAACTTTGACTAGCTCGGCTGATCCAGTTTTACTTTCACAATAACCGCAAAGCCTGCATGCTTCGGGGTTTTAATTTTACCATTATCAGTCGGAAATTCTAAAATTTGCAAAATTTCAATGTTTCAGGGGCGTTACTCCTGCACCCCTTTAACCTCTGAACCCAAAATCAAACTTGGTCTGTGTTTTGTGTTAAATAATTTTCATACCAAGTTTGAAGACCGTATATTAGTTCGGTCACAAGTAAACAGTTGGAAACCCTAAAATTCGCAAAATTTTTAAAAAAAGTTTCAAGGGACATACCTCACGAACCCCATTGAACCTCTGAACCCAAAATTGAAGTTTATCTGTGTTTCATAGTAAACAACGTATATACCAAGTTTGAAGACGGTATGGTATTTCGTTTACAAGTTATCAGTCTGAAACCTTAAAATTCGCAAAATTTCAAAGTTTAAAGGGGCATTACTCCTGAACCCCTTGAACCTCTGAACCAAAATCGAATTTGACCTGAGTTTTGTGATAAACAAAATACATACCAACTTTGAAGACCTTATGTTATTTCAATTTCAGTCGGAAACCTTTCTGAGGACGGACGGACACACAACTGAGGGTATCACATAATATCTAGCCACTATGTGTTGAGGGGTATACAAATCGTATCAAAGTAATTGAACATGTCAGCAAGTAAATCAAATAGAAGAAAACAAAAACAAACATTAACAAATAACAACAATGTAAAGATGCATAATACAGATAACTTTTCTCGAAGTCGGCTACTTGTCTTTAAGAAAATAAAAACAAATGTATACGAAAACATCTAAACCATAGTAATTCATATATAAAAGCACTATATAAAAAGCAAAGAAAGTCAATCAATAGACACACAAAGATGATATGAAAAATACAAAATGTCAAATTATAACATGAAATTAGTATTGACACCACGTATGTAATAGTGTTCAAAAATGCAATAACAAAATGAGTCAAACGCACCTTTTTGAAATGTAAATTAAACAACCCTTAAAGCATAAATATACAAATATACTGCCTTCAGCGAATAATTGTCTAAAATACAAGCAAGATAAATTTTCTCTATACTACAAATAACAAAGCAGAAGGCCAGTTGAAAACTAAACAAAAACAGGTGTAATAAGCGATAGATTATCACATCGTGATGAACATAGCATGCTATTTATAAACTGTAAATATACAAGTGTGAAAACATTTCGATTAGGCAACAAATTTCCGGGTTTTAATTTGAAATAAGATTTAGAAGTCAGATTTAGAGACAAACTGAACTGCCTGTTTGGTCATAACATTTGTAGGTAAATAACTATCACACAGTATAAGAATGTTAAAATAACGTCTTTCAGCGATTTTGTCTCTAAATATGACTTTGCGCTCCAAGTATTGTCAGTAAACGCAGAAAGCTCATACTGGAGGAATAAAATAAGGAGTTCCCCAAGAAACAGTTTTGGAAATGCATTATTTTTGTTGTATATAAACAAGTGAACCATATTTACATGCTGACGAAACGAAAAAATACATAGGAATCGGTAAAGACAAGGACTTGGAAGACCTACATTAAAATTTACTCAATGTAAAGCTTGTGTGAAAAGTAGATGATAAAATTCAATCAAAATAAATACCAACAACGAGAGTTTGATGCTCTGCATCAACTAATATAGTAACAGTTTAAAACCAGAGCATAAAGCAAAAGATACCTTAATGGATGAAAAGGAAGTAGGATATAAAATGTACGGGAAATTGTCATTTGAAGAACACATAACAGAAAAGTCAACAAGGCTAAATTGATTCTGTGAGGAATTCGCCAAACCTTTGAATACCATGATCTAGATATAGATTTCTATATGTTAACCTAGTAAGATTTTATCTTGAGTATGTTTATTCAGTTCGCAAGCATATACATGATTGTAAGCAGCTAAGTTTTTTCCGGATTGGCTACAACTGACTTATGAAGATAGACTGGAACTAGAAAAAGGTGATCTGCTGATCACAAAAGATACCCCCGCCCATAGGCAATCCTAGTAGTTGCAGCAATAATCCCAAAATGTTAAAATTTTCCTTCAAAGCAAACTCAAGTTGTCATCCGGAAACCATAAAATTTACAGATTTTGCCTAAATGAAGGGCAATAACTCTGAAACGCAAAATCTGCTCACAGTCAAAATCGAACTTGACCTGTATTTTATCAATAGAAACATAATCCCAAAATATCAAAACTTTCCTTCCAAGCAAACTCAAGTTATCATCCGGAAACCATAAAATTTACAGATTTTGCCTAAGTCAAGGGTGATAACTCTGGAACGCAAGATCCGATCACGGTCAAAATCGAACTTGACCTGTATTTTATAAATAGAAACTTAATCCCAAAATATTAAAACTTTCCTTCAAAGCAAAGTTATCATCCATAAACGAAAGTGTGACGGACGGACGGACATGAGGAATCCTTTATACCCTACCTTTTAAGGCGGGGGTATAAAAACTGAAACTGCCATCTATATCTTGCGCAAGATCTCGAGGGACATTTGTACCATGCATATAAGAACCATCACAAGGAAAATGGTGGCAATAACAAAATTACCGAACAGAGATGTCAAGAGCAGAAGTCCTTGAGACAAAAAGACAAATTAGGCGGAAACCACCGGAAAAATTGTCGACCGCAATGGTCCCGACTTGGTACACGCATTCCAAAAGAAACGGTGGGTGAAACCGGTTTTATGGTGTGCAAAACCTCTCTTTCCATTGCGGTAATGTCCGGTAGTAATTCAACAGCAGCAGTTGCTATTGAAAGGTCGTAAACATTTAAAAGAAATGATCACCCCAGTACTAAAGTAAGTGAGAACCGAATCGTCAGTCAAAAGACGAACAATCCATGTACAATGACAACATCGGAAACACAAAGGAACAAGGACACCAGAAGAAAAGAAAAAATGAAGACACACATACAGATGAAAAACACGGACCCAATAAAAACCATGGGTGAGATCAGGTATACCGGTAGAGTAAGCATCTCCTGCTTCTTATAAGACACCTGATGTGTTGAACATGTCAACTCAGATAGTAAAGTCAAATACGATAGAGGAAAAACAGATATCCTATAGCGATCCACAAGATCGTGATGTCGACCGTAAAACTTCTGTAGTTTTTGGTAACGTACCCTTGCTAAAGTAGTTAATTTGTAAGCAACTAGGTTCTTTCAAGGAAATCACTGCATCGACAACAAGACCTTGATTAGCGAATGAGTTGTGAGATGTAAACTCAATATGGAATGTTGCAACAAAGAAAAGGGAAGTTGACTATTGGAAAAGTGAAGTCCTCGCTCTTGTCATACAGAATAGTTTGTAGTGCACCTCTTTTGCCAATTTCAAGATGAAGGTCAAGGAACGAGGCCTATGTTGAAGTATCTGTAGTATCCTTAATTTCAAGTTCTTTTGGATAAATAAGATGAAGAAAATCACCAAAGCGAGGGTTGTTCAGTAATAAAATATCATCTATACAATGAAAGCTGAAATTAAAGGACAGGGCCAGTTTTTCTCTTGTTTTTTTTTAAAGAAGCCCTTCAATGAATTCAGCCTCAAGATTGGAGAAACAGATCGGTTAAAAGAGGTTCACAGTTTGTGCCTATTGGAATTCCGATGCTCTGTTGAAAAACAAGTCCTCCAAACTGGACAAAGATATTGTCGATCAGAAACTCTTACCTTTTAATCACTTCTTCCTCTGTGTTTTTTTTCTGTGATTCTGAGTCGAAAAGTCGGAAAAAAAAATCTTGAATCTGAGTTCGGACCAAAACTTCAAATTTTTCCACAAGGGACTGATATCTATTACAAAGCTTTTTAATGATCGTATGAGAAGGAATTTTTGAAACCTTGATTGATACGGCGGTTACAGAGACAACTATATCTAATGAGAAAGTCTGTATAACTTGGGTAATAATCAACTGTGAAACACACACTCCGCAAGCAGGAGTAGCTGAAATATTACTAAAATGAACTAAATTAATCTGTTCACTAAAAATGATTACATAGAATTCTATGAAAAGGGCAACTGCAGAAACAAATACTTTATCTTACCACATAATAAATCTAATTATCAGGTCAAAAAAGCACAATTAGAGTAAGGCACCATCCTTAATGACACCATTTTTACATTAATTGATTAGTTAGAGTTCAACGTCCAATGAGCAATATTTCAGCTTTATTAGGACGAGAACAAAACAAGT
>MJUU01006113.1:17974-46413 GCA_002080025.1 Modiolus philippinarum | reverse complement strand
GACCTTGATATCATTAATAAATCATCAATGACATGGCGTATTTTATGGTTTTTAACCGCTTAAAACACAAACATTGGTATCATTGGAACACATTACTGCTGTTTATATTATCTCATCTTCCTTGGAACCCCAGTTTTCACTACGATAAATGCAAGTAAGCGACAGCTTGTAGTCTGCTGTAGCCATTTTGAATGATAGGCAGTTTACTTTTTTGGAAGCCGTCCACTGTAGGTGCAAAACAAGTTGGTCCTGTACAATATGTAAATTGTCAAAATGTGCATATGCAGAAACTAAATTCACAGTAACTTAGATATTTTGTTGTTTCTTGGTTGGCAACATTGTATTTCAACTATAAGTTGCACTGTATAGTGAATAGCACAATTTAAATTTTTTAGACACAACTTTTTACGTACTAGTCGGATTTGGGATTTTTAAAATGCCTATAAACCTTGAGATATTTATATTTTTCTACCAATTTACCTAAATCTGAATTTGCTCTTGAGTATTTTGAAATTGTGAAAAAATTGGATGCTATACAAATATATCACTTAGAACAGATAAAAAATAATCCAATATCAGATTCTGTATGTGAACCTATGTTATTGGTAAGCGATTGCCACATGCAAAAACCATTGGTGGAGCAAAATAATTTTATCAGCGAATAGCCACATTGGAGATTGTTTTGTTGCAGTCGGACTAAATAATTGGTGATTATTGGAATTTATGAATTATATGAATTTTAGATCCAAAATAGGAGTAAACAGTGTCAAATTGGATGTTGCATGCTTAGGCTGAATCAGCCTATTAAAATCTTAACCGGATTCCGCCTAGATTTAAGAACAGTAAAGTAACCTGATTCTGTTAACTAGGCGGATTCCACTAGGCAGATTCAGCCTGGTATATAGCTCGAAATATTTAAATGAGCATAGGCGGATTTTACTAGGCGGATTCCGCCTAGTTTAACTAGGCTGATTATGCCTAATTTTTACTAGGCTGAATCCGCCTCCTTTAGGCGGAATCCGCCTAATCTCATTTAAATATTTCGAGCCATATACCAGGCTGATTCCGCCTAAGGCTTTCATATAATGCTAATGTACTAAGCTTAGACGGAATCAGGCTATTTAGGGGGAATCTGGTTAGCAGAATACGCCTTAAGTCAGGGCGAACTTTTTCGTACAGGTTAACCTAAAATGTATAAGAAAAGACAGATTTTTCTTCATTCGATATCATATCGATCGATGCCGGCAATACTTGAACTTCCTGTTATTTAACCTAATAAATATAAGAAAAGGCAGATTTTCTTCATTCGATATTATGTCGATGCCTGCAATACTTCAACATTATGTTATTAACCTAAAATATAAAAGAAAACACAGATTTTCGTCATTCGATATTATATCAATGCCCACAATACTTCAACTTTCTGTTATTTATCCTAAAATATATAAGAAAAGGCAGCTAGATTTTCTTCATTCGATATTATATCGATGGCCGCAATACTTGATCTTCCTGTTGTTTAACCTAAAATATATAAGAAAAGACAGATTTTCTTTATTCCATATTATATCGATGCCCGCAATACTTCAACTTTTTTCTTCATTCAATATTATATCGATGCCAACAATACTTCAACTCCCTGTTATTTAACCTAAAATATATAAGAAAAGACAGATTTTCTTCATTCGATATTATATCGATGCCCGCAATACTTCAACTTTCTGTTATTCAACCTAAAATATATAAGATGAGACAGATTTTCTTCATTCGATATTATATCGATGGCCGCAATACTTGAACTTTCTGTTATTTAACCTACAAAATATAAGAAAAGACAGATTTTCTTCATTCAATGATATATCTATGCCCGCAATACTTCAACTTTCTGTTATTTAACCTAAAATATATAAGAAAAGACAGATTTTCTTCATTCGATATTATATCGATGTCTGCAATACTTCAACTCTCTGTTTTTTAACCTAAAATATATAAGAAAAGACAGATTTTCTTCATTCGATATTATATCGATGCCCGCAATACTTCAACTATCTGTTAGTAACCTAAAATATATAAGATGAGACAGATTTTCTTCATTCAATATTATATCGATGCCCGCAATACTTCAACTTTCTGTTATTCAACTTAAATATATAAGATGAAACAGATTTTCTTCATTCAATATTATATTGATGGCCGCAATACTTCAACTTCCTGTTATTTAACCTAAAATATATAAGAAAAGGCAGATTTCCATTCGATATTATATATATGCCCGCAATACTTCAACTTTCTGTTATTTAACCTAAAATATATAAGAAAAGACAGATTTCTTCATTTGATATAATATCGATGGCCGCAATACTTGACCTTTCTGTTATTTAACCTAAAATATATAAGAAAAGGCAGATTTTCTTCATTCGATATTATATCAATTCCCGCAATATTTCAACTTTCTGTTATTTAACCTAATATTAATAATGTATATAAGAAAAGACGGATTTTCTTCATTCGATATTATATTGATGGCCGCAATACTTGAACTTTCTGTTATTTAACGTACAATATATAAGAAAAGAAATATTTTCTTCATTCGATGTTATATCTATGCCCACAATACTTCAACTTTCTGTTATTTAACCTAAAATATATAAAAAAGACAGATTTTCTACATTCGATATTATATCGATGGCCGCAATACTTGAACTTTATGTTATTTAACCTAAAATATATAAGAAAAAACAGATTTTCTTCAATCGATATTATATCGATGCCCGCAATACTTCAACTTTCTGTAATTTAACATAAAATATATATGAAAAAGGCAGATTTTCTTCATTCGATATTATATTGATGCCCGCAATTCTTCAACTTTTTTCTTCATTCGATATTATATCGATCCCTTCAATACTTCAACTTTCTGTTATTTAACCTAAAATATATAAGAGAAGACAGATTTTCTTCATTCGATATTATATCGATGGCCGCAATCCTTCAACTTCCTGTTATTCAACTTAAAATATATAAGATGAGACAGATTTTCTTCATTCAATATTATATCGATGGCCGCAATCCTTCAACTTCCTGTTATTTAACCTAAAATATATAAGAAAGGCAGATTTTCTTCATTCGATATTATATCGATGCCCGCAATACTTCAACTTTCTGTTATTCAACCTAAAATATATAAGATGAGACAGATTTTCTTCATTGAATATTATATCGATGGCTGCAATACTTCAACTTTCTGTTATTTTAAGAAAAGACAGATTTTCTTCATTCGATATTATATGGATGCCCGCAATACTTCAACTTTCTGTTATTTAACCTAAAATATATAAGAAAAGATAGATTTTCTTCATTCGATATTATATCGATGGCCGCAATACTTGACCTTTCTGTTATTTAACCTAAAATATTTAAGAAAAGACAGATTTTCTTCATTCGATATTATATCGATGGCCGCAATACTTGAACTTTCTGTTATTTAACCTACAAAATATAAGAAAAGACAGATTTTCTTCATTCGAAATCATATCGATGCCTGTAATAATTCAACTCTCTCTTATATAACCTAAAATATATAAGGGAAGACAGATTTTCTTCATTCGATATTATATCGATGGCCGCAATACTTCAACTTTCTGTTATTTAACCTACAAAATATAAGAAAAGACAGATTTTCTTCATTCAATATTATATCGATGCCCGCAATACTTCAACTTTCTGTTATTTAACCTAAAATATATAAGAGAAGACAGATTTTCTTCATTCGATATTATATCGATGGCCGCAATACTTCAACTTTCTGTTATTAACCTAAAATATATAAGAAAAGACAGATTTTCTTCATTCAATATTATATCGATGCCCGCAATACTTCAAATCTCTGTTATTTAACCTAAAATATATAAAAGAAGACAGATTTTCTTCATTCGATATTATATCGATGCCCGCAATACTTCAACTTTCTGTTATTCAACTTAAAATACATAAGATGAAACAGATTTTCTGCATTCAATATTATATTGATGGCCGCAATACTTCAACTTCCTGTTATTTAACCTAAAATATATAAGAAAAAACAGATTTCCATTCGATATTATATAGATGCCCGCAATACTTCAACTTTCTGTTATTTAACCAAAAATATATAAGAAAAGACAGATTTTCTTCATTTGATATAATATCGATGGCCGCAATACTTGACCTTTCTGTTATTTAACCTAAAATATATAAGAAAAGACAGATTTTCTTCATTCGATATTATATCAATTCCCGCAATACTTCAACTTTCTGTTATTTAACCTAAAATTAATAATGTATATAAGAAAAGACGGATTTTCTTCATTCGATATTATATTGATGGCCGCAATACTTGAACTTTCTGTTATTTAACCTACAATATATAGGAAAAGACATATTTTCTTCATTCGATGTCATATCTATGCCCACAATACTTCAACTTTCTGTTATTTAACCTAAAATATATATAAAAGACAGATTTTCTACATTCGATATTATAACGATGGCCGCAATACTTGAACTTTATGTTATTTAACCTAAAATATATAAGAAAAAACAGATTTTCTTCAATCGATACTATATCGATGCCCGCAATACTTTTACTTTCTTTAATTTAACATAAAATATATATGAAAAAGGCAGATTTTCTCTATTCGATATTATATTGATGCCTGCAATTCTTCAACTTTTTTCTTCATTCGATATTATATCGATTCCTTCAATACTTAAACTTCCTGTTATTTAACCTAAAATATATAAGAGAAGACAGATTTTCTTCATTCGATATTATATCGATGCCCGCAATACTTCAACTTTCTGTTATTCAACTTAAAATATATAAGATGAGACAGATTTTCTTCATTCAATATTATATCAATGGCTGCAATCCTTCAACTTCCTGTTATTTAACCTAAAATATATAAGAAAGACAGATTTTCTTCATTCGATATTATATAGATGCCCGCAATACTTCAACTTTCTGTTATTTAACCTAAAATATATAAGAAAATACAGATTTTCTTCATTTGATATTATATCGATGGCCGCAATACTTGACCTTTCTGTTATTTAACCTACAATATATAAGAAAAGACAGATTTTTTTCATTCGATATTATATCGATGCCCGCAATACTTCAACTTTCTGTTATTTAACCTAAAATATAGAACAAAAGACAGATTTTCTTCATTCGATATTATATCGATGGCAGCAATACTTGAACTTTCTGTTATTTAACCTAAAATATATAAGAAAAAACAGATTTTCTTCATTCGATATTATATCGATGCCCGCAATACTTCAACTTTCTGTAATTTAACATAAAATATATATGAAAAAGGCAGGTTTTCCTCATTCGATATTATATCAATGCCCGCAATACTTCAGCTTTCTGTTATTTAACCTAAAATATATAAGAAAAGACAAATTTTCTTCATTGATATTATATCGATGGCCGCAAGGCAGATATTCTTCATGAATAGTATAGCCCAAAACATGTGATACTCTATATGTTAATATATGTTAATATCTTTTAAAGTTGTAAAGTTGCAGTTGTAAATATCTAGATTTTCTTTCAAAAACAGAAATAAGGGGACGACCAGTTGATTTTCAGGGGTGGGAAAAGGGCGATTTTGTAAATAAATAATTTAATCTTGGTCACAGCTGGGACTTCTATTAGTTCCCGTTCCCAGAGAAAAAATATTTAAATCCTACATGTCGTGGAAATAAATAATTTATTTGTTCGAAATTTTCATGAAAATAAATAATTTTTCTAGGCATAGAAAACGGGCAAATATATCTATAAAATGTGGTCTTCTGAATGAAAGTAGTAAACGCACGTTACACGATACACGCAATGAACGGAGAACGTACGTTACACGATACACGCACACGTATTACACGACGAGTGCACACGATGAGCGCTAATTTGGGAATGTTGAACGTTTCCATTGCTGTAACATTAAAGCAGTCAGGGCTCTATGACAGGTCAGAGCAGTCAGGATTCTATGACTGGTTAGAGCGGTCGGGGCTCTATGACCAGAACAGGTCAGAGCAGTCAGGGCTCTACGACCAGAACAGGTCAAAGCAGTCAGGATTCTATGACCAGAACAGGTCAGAGCAGTCAGGGCTCTAGAACAGTTCTAAAGTTAACTTAGAGTAGCTTTTATGACTGCTCTATGACTGGTCTAAGTTAACTTGAAAACAGTCCTAAGTTAACTTAGAAGAGCTTTTATGACTGGTTCAAGTTAACATTGGCGAGAGGTTATGTCTGCACCCTACTGTATATTATACATGTCATAAATCATCATCAGTGTCATTTTAAAATTAACCTTTAATGAACATACAGGATTTAAACTAATAAATCGTGTTACCTCAGTTAGAGTGATAATATTTCACATCTTACTTCTTTAGCTTTCTTAATATATATAGCCAATTTTCTTAAAATATTGACATCATTAGTTTTAAACAAATCAACTTATTTAGTCATTGAGGGGTATTTAAAACACCATTCAGGTAAAAAAAAATCCGAAGGTCAAAAAGTACAGGACAAAAAAGGAGAAAATTGTATTCGTCTTCTATTACCTTAAGGTTGCATATTTCAAATAATCTATTTTCTTTTAAGATATTACTTGAACTTTGGACAAATCTGAAATGTTGAAAATTCCCATTTTCATCGATTTTTGGAGAAATATTGAGTTTTTGTCGACCAATGGCTGTTAAATACCAAAACATGATGTAATTCATGCAACATTGTTATATATAACACAAGTTTCCCGTGTTCTGGTTATTTTCATGCGAACATGGAAAAAAATTGAAAATTTTAGGGAAAATTTGTTGGGGGTAGGGGTAAAATTATCGGTATTCAGAGTCCCATTAAACACTCATTGTTTTTCTAAACAATTTTTTAAGACAACTAATGTGTCGCTTGATACAATTAATTGGCATATCTGCAGATATATTCTCCAGATTTCGCATACATGTATATAACGATTTAACAGTGAACTTTGGACAATTCCAAAATGTTAAAAAATTCCGATTTTTCATCAATTTCGGGCAAAAGATTGAGTTTAAGTCAACAAATGGCTGTTAAAATACCAGATCTTAATGTTATTCATGCAACATTGTCATATACAACACACATTTTGCGTGTTCTGGTTATTTTTATGCGAAAATAGACAAAAAGTGACAATTTCAAAGTAAATATGTTGGGGTAGGGGTAAGTTTTATTGATGTATGATGCTTAGATTACCTTAAAGCAGGCATTATTGGTAATGGCTGTAAAACAAATATAATAAGCTTTCATTTGATACCTATTTTAGATGATATTTGTTTACTAAAAATAATATTAGACAAAAGAAAGACGAAACTGATTCAAAAACGAAATTATTCAAAGGTCCATGTATTTGGTCTATTTGAAAATAAAATTTTGGGTCATTTAAAATATGTTTACATCGTCTTAACATGTTTTATATTGAAGAAAATAGATTGAAAAGCTAAAAACAATTTTCAGAATCGGGAATTGAGATGCACTTCGGGTTTTCCAGACCATCAAACTTTCGCAGTTTCAATGTTTTAGTTGAGTAGGGGTACGTTTAATTGCGCTATGGAACGTATTGGGCAAGAAATTGTAAAAACTTGGGTTCTTTGTGAAGCTCATACAATTCAGCAATCATTTGATTGGGGGTTATTCGAGCCCACGGACTAAATCAAAACATAAATGTGCATGTTAAGAAAGTCGAAATGATATTTTTGTCAAACAAGAGCAACAGTGACACTTTGAATGATTACATACAATTTGCCTCGACGAATTTTCAAAAACGATCAAAGATAGATCTGGCAAATTTGACTAGTAAGAGCATTTGTTCCAGTGTGACCTTACATTAAGTGTAAGGAGACTACTATAGGTAAACATTTGTCACCGAGTTATCCAAAATGCATCAAATAAAAAAAAAAGAAAAAACATTAAAACAAAAAAACAAAAGAAAAAAATAACTAAATAAGTAAAAAGTAAATTAACAAATAAAATCGGGAAAAGGTTGAAGTCATAATGTCAAAATGAAAAACGTCAAATCTCCAGAATTCGACCTTGACCTTATTTTGCATTGAATTTTGTTTTGGTTTTGAATAGGTTTCAAATAATGTATTGATTTTATCAGCAAATAGTGAAAATTCATGACTTATGTTGAATTCTGCAATTTTTTTACCACTCTTTCGCAAAATGTTCTCATTATCAACGACTAAACTATGTCTTTACAAATATGCAAGGAACGAATAAAAATTGGCCTTCCCTGAAGTATTTAGCAATAAAAAGTTCTATCGCCCCTATAAAAAATTAATTGAGAATAATAGTAGATGAAAAAGGTCTTTTCTAGTAGTAAAGGTCTTAATTTGTCACTACGAGATTGTATGTTGATTATACTATAAATTTGTTATAAAAGATCGAACGGACAAAAAAATTATATAGCGGTTTTTGCAACGAGAGAAAATGGTTTTATTATAGGACACTTTTTCGAGGAACAATAGTCATAATTTCCAGAAATAAGATTAACTTTAGCGCAAAATTGTAATTGCGACCAAGTGTTGTGTGTCGTCCGTGGTGACAGTTCTGAAAATGAAACCACAGAACTACTCTATCAATGCCCGAACCCTATTGTCCTACCAGTTCCTAATCAAATAAATTTATCCAAATCGTCAAGAAACATACTTGAATTCCCTCATTTCTAGAAGGTTGTAGCAGATAATGTAATTTTTCAAAGGGGCGAAATTGGTACATTTATACATTTTATGGGATGTAGTCAGTTCTACTTGTAAAGAGGACTGTTTTAATGGCTGCAATAGAATTTAGTTTTGAATTCATAACTAATAAGGGTTTAGATGCCATCAACCTTGCCAATATATTACACCACAAAAATGTAAAAAACAAATAAGGACACACCAGTTCCAATCATTTCACATACCTATACTTCACCGATAGCATCCAAGATTTTCAACCATAAACCTGTATTACAAAACCTTACCGCCGACGATCTCAAGTCTAAACCACCCGATTGTTCATATTCAAATTCTCCTTACAAACATAGTCCCTGTTGTCACGTCATAACGGGAGACTTGAATATCATTGAAAATCCGGCTCTCCGTGAAGTCTTTGCAAAGGGACCAAAATTTCGTGAACCACGATCCATCAACTGGGATAAAAATTTTAAGCTACTTATGGATGCTGTAGAGGACTATGCCAGAAAATGGATTAAACGTGAACAAGATGAAGACCTGGATTCTCTTTCGGAGTGGGTTTAGGCTGTGAGGTCTATGATTATTAAACGAATCAGTCAGCTACGAGGGTCAATGAGAACTAAAGCATCATTCATTTTCAAAAATGCCGATGTTGCCGGATACTTGTCCTCCATTCATGACAAATATGTCGTTATTCCGGCAGATAAGGCCCCTAATAACATCATTTTCATTTGTAAAAATCATTACATGGATTGTTTAAAGAAAGAACTAGGCATAGGAAATACCCAGGGTAATCCAAAATACACAGCTACTACTCTGTCTTAGGAGGAGATATTGCAGAACCATAGACCTGTTTTTCTTTCCTTTGGGAATTCAACCAAGGATGAAGACACTGAACTCCCCTCCTTGTACTGGGTACCAAAATTACACAAATGCCCATACAAACAACGGTACATCGCTAGATCTGCTAAATGTTCTACAAAACCTATTTCTAAGCTATTAACATCCATCTTGACAGCCGTAAAAGAAGGCCTTCAAAAATATTGTGATACTAACTTTTCAAGAAGTGATGTAAATGAAATGTGGATATTAAAAAACTCTAAGGATCTGCTTGGCATCTTAAAATCGAGATCATTTTCACACTGTAACAGCATTAAAACTTTTGACTTTTCCACGCTTTATACTACAATTCCCCATGAACAACTGAAATCACGGCTGAAAGATATAATTCATAGATGTTTCTCCCACTGGAACGGCGAACGAAAATATAAGTGCATTGTTATAGGCAGAGAGCAGGCGTGCTTTATGAAATGCGACTCAGAGTCACAGAAAAAATATACAGAGGAAGAAGTGATTAAAATGTTAGAGTTTCCGATCGATCATATAATTGTCCAGTTTGGAGGACTTGTTTTTCAACAGACTATCGGAATTCCAATGGGCACAAACTGTGCACCTCTTTTAGCCGATCTATTTCTCCACTCATATGAAGCTGAATTCATCGAAGGGCTTCTTCAAAATAAAGATAAAAAACTGGCCCAGTCCTTTAATTTCAGATTCCGTTATATAGATGATATTTTATCATTAAACAATCCTCGCTTTGGTGATTTTCTTCATCTTATCTATCCAAAAGAGCTAGAAGTTAAGGATACTGCAGATACTTCCACATCGGCCTCGTTCCTTGACCTTCATCTTGAAATTGACAAAAGAGGTACACTACAGACTAGGCTATATGACAAACGCGATGACTTCACTTTTCCAATAGTCAACTTCCCTTTTCTTTGTGGCAACTTTCCAAAAGCACCAGCATACGGAGTTTACATCTCCCAACTCATTCGCTGCTCAGGGGCCTGTGGTCGATACAGTGACTGCCTTGATGGTGCTCGGTTGCTTACAAATGGGCTACTTGGGCAAGGGTATGTTGCCCATAGCTTGAGGTCATCACTGCAGAGGTTTTGAGGTCGACATCGCGATCTTGTAGACCGCTGTGAGATGTCTGTTTCCCAGATGGCAACAGATCTTTCTCTTTGCCACTGGGGTTTGGTTTTCCTCTACCGGATTTGACTTTGCTGCCGGAGTTGACATGTTCAACACGGCGGGTGTCTTATAAGAGGCGGGACATGCTTACTCTTCCGGTGCACCTGATCTCGCCCATGGTTTTTATTGGGTCCGTGTTGTTCATTTTTGTATATGTGCGTGTCTTCATTTTCTTTTCTCTGCCGTGCTCGTGTTATGTCTTCGTTTCTTCGTTTTTCCGACGTTGCCATTGTCATTGGATTGTTCTTTTCAGGCTGACGGTTCAGTTCTCACTTGCTTTTATTCGGTAACTGAATTTTATTACTCATACAGGGCGATTTACCGTTCCCGTCGTGACGAGTCATTGTTTCGATGAAATAATTCGAATTTCGGAGCTGTAGCACTTATTGCTCAAAAAAGTACACATATGAGCATTTAGCTGTGAAATTTGTTTCTTAGTAAGGCCAATTTCAAACTATAGTAATCAACAAAAGAAACGTCCTACTACTATGTTCCTCAATATTCTTTGGAGAAAACCAACTTTTATTCGTTCCTTGTATTTTTGTTATTGTTTTATTTTTTCCTTCGTAAATATTGTCTTTTCTACAATTATAAACAAAAGAACAAGTAATAGGATGAGTGGTTCGCTGCAACTTCGAGCAACTTGTTTATTCAATATGGTAACAACAAACAATAAACAAACATAATAGAATAAAATCAGTAATGAAAGTAAACGCACAGTGTTGTAGCGCGACTCGATGATAAAAATTATTTCAGACGAGCTATATATACCTAAATACCAAGACGTACACGAACAGTCCGTGCAAACCTAGCTTGAATACGGGTAGACCTAAAGAATACAATTCGGGTAGACCTAAAGAATACATTATATACCATCTAAATACGAAAAGAAATCAATCTTATGAGAGATTTTTTTTTCGAAACAGTGGTCAAGAAAATTTTGCGGATTTGAACCTTGGCGGTGGCGGTGTCAATGCCGGTCAACAGTTAATTTCTATTTTTTATTGATTAAATCAATACTTTATTGGAAACCTATTCAAAAGCACAAAAAAAAAATCCATCAAAATAAGGTCAAGGTCGAATTCATGAGCTTTGACGTTTGACGTTTTTGTTTGACGCCATGACTTCAACCGTTTTCCGATTTTTTTTGTATTCGATGCATGTCCGATAACTCAGTGATTTATTTTATACCAATTAAAGTCTCCTTTCACTGAATCTAAGATCACTCTTGAGCACATGCTCATTTATGTCTCGATACTATCAACCGGAAGTTGTCTACATTGTGGCCGGATGTGTTCTTTTCAAGAGTGCAATTAGAAGCGCGTATAAATAAAGTTGAAAATGAATTAAAGCGAAAAAACTAACGGTTTTCTTTTGAATCAGTTTCACCAAAACGTCAGTGGACGTTTATTTTGTTGAGTAGTATATGATCAAATGTTATAGAAAATAGTGTAAGGTGGTCCCTGGAACGCATTTTCCCTGGGAATACAATTAATATATGCCACACTCGTATGTTTCCTGAGACATATTAAGTGGAACATGGTTGTAAACTGCCTAACTGTGTCTTTTAGTCTATTGGAGTTACTATTTGTGTAATGGTTTCATGTCATATACTCCATATCGTTTCGTAAAATAACTATTAAAGGCATTTTATAGTTTTTGGAAGATGACTTGTTACCCTTCGAGAATTGATTGATTGATTACTTAGAGTTTGACGTCAAGTGAGCAATATTTCAGCTATATCAGGACAAGAACAAGTTCATCAACTAAAGAAACAGTCTNTGTTTAGAGATAACGATTTGTAACATGTTATCGTGTATCAATTAACATGTCTCTCTTATCTCTAATATTCTATATCAGTGTGTCCTTACATAGAATGTCTTAGCGATATTTTATGTCTAATTAATTTTCTCATCTATAGATATAGAAGAAAAGGGGAACCTTGACGTTTGTCTGATCATAAATCTATGGCCTGATTTTGTGACGAGAATGCCACAACCACACATAATTCGTCTGTGATGGAACACCTTAACTATATTTACCGCATGTCATTTATTTTACTTATATTTAAATTTTGTGAAAGTAGAATTTAATTTTCATCGAGATAGGATATATATTCAGTTCCAAACTATTTCGTTTAGCTAGACCCAAAGCATAATTTTTAAATCATTTTATTTCTAGCATGCTTTTCTAACCATACATAGATCATATCTGGTTCTTTGTGTGTAATAAGAAATGTTTGTAGGTGTTTTTTTTGTCTTGCAGTGTATTTATTCTTGCTATAGTGCACACCATTTCATCCACAATCAAATATTTTTGGACGTCGCTGTTCTTTAATTACGAAATCAGACTTTGCCTGAAAAAAAATCACGCTAACTCTTTTAGGACATTTGCCTTCAAAATGAAGTACGTGTTATGGGCCAAGCCTTTCCTAACGACTTCTGTTATTTGGTCCTTCAAGGCAAATATTTATTCTATTGGCGGACCCAGTCTTCGAGAAAAACCGAGTTTCAGTCAGGTTCAAGAAAGGATGCATGGAAGGGTCCAGTTGAGTTTTTTCAATTTTAACTAAAACTTTTTCCCAGAAAAACGGGACTTCCAACACCTTGAACAACCCCACCTTTTGGAGCTGTCAATTTTGTTCTCCCGACCCGAGGCAGGTTCAGACTAGTATGGCACATGTATTCACGTGATTCCTTTTTACAAACTTTATATGTAAAGTTTTGAGTGAAACCTTCCTATCAATATATTCTAGGCAAGTGCACGCGTACTGTAATCCGAATATAGACATAGAAAGAACAAAATGAATCTGGATTAACTTCAGGTTATCATATTCGTTTCAAGTTACAAAAATGTATGTTATTCAACTTTTTAATTTTTCTACTGATAATCTTTCCGCTGAGCACTGAGTCCTGAACAATATTTTTGACTGTTCTATAAGAAACATTGGATTAACAGCCGAGGAAAAACTTTGAGATGCTCTTATATTAACTTGTCTCTTAAAGTGTATTATGAACACAACATAAAGCAAATCTGAAGTTGCACATCATTTTGAAGTGGCTGCCAAAAGTTCTTGTTGCTGACACCAACGGATTGTTATTGACTGATGAAAAAAGGGGGGTTAGACTATACATATTCAAGTTTATTTGATAACAACATATTTGAATAATTAATTAAAGGATATTTGCATTATCATATAACAAACAAAGCCCCCTGCTATTTTATGCCCTTTCGTGGTTTCGTAGAGATAAATTTATTTTGAGAGTCGATTTTAGATAATTAGTAATCTCTAGTATTGCAAAGTCAATTGATTTGCTGTTCATCAACAATATCTATTGAATTTAAGTCTGTTTTCATATTTGAATCTATATTAAGATCTCTTTTCGGCTTATTTGCTCTCATTATGCGATTAACAAAGCTACAATTTGTATCGGCACTTCTTCTTCTCCTTAAAGCACGAGTTATTGTATCTGTTTTCAAAACCCAAGGAACAGACAGAGTGAAATATTGAAAAATATCGAGTAGCTGGACGTTTGTTTCGTTCACATATTCGGACACGTAGTCAAGTTTTATGTTATTAAATTAATGCAGTGGATTGCACATGTTGCACAATGCTTGAATAACATAGTGCATGTAACTGATATGTAATGTAATGTTTCCCGTTAAGAAGGTATCATAGGCTCCCTACAGGCTAGTGACGAAAAGGGAAGGGAGGGGGTACTGCAAATAATTTTGTGTGGTTTAAGTGCCGCAGTGAAGGGTCATGATTTTGCGTCTTGTTGCTTCGTACAGGGTATGATTTTTGGCATTAGTTCAACTAGGATCAATTCTTTTCTAATACTTAAAGAAGACGCAAAAGGATTTTAAAACCACGTTTTCCACCTTAAACATTAAAGTTTGCATAATTTTAAGCCAGATATGCATATAGATACGAAATATTACTGTAATGATGCTAAATATGTCACTGCAAAGTTTCTTTATGGTTAAGCCAGAATAGGATTTTTACCATTTGTCTGTCTTGAATAGATTCACTTTATTAAAGGGTAAACGGCACAAAATGTACCAAGCTTTCGGACAAATAGTCCTCCTGGGTACAGGCTAAAATATTTATCTGTTTTGCCGACTGTAAATAAATGCAACATAACAAAACACCATCATTGTACTTAAAAGTAAAAAAAAATCAATAAATTAAATTTATTACATTGATTACACATAAATTAAAAATTTCTCTTGCTAATATTGTAACATTTCTTTGATAAAAAACACAACATTACTAACAAATAAAATATGATACTAGTAGATTAAATAAATAATTATGTAATTGTGTTTGAAGTCACTGCGGGGACAATGATAAATTGACCGGATTGATTAGTTTATGAATTATCTATTACATCTATCAGTGTTAATTGGCTGTCAAAAAACATGATCAGTGTTTTCCATTTCTTAACAGGGAAAGGTGGGTTTTTTTCAAATTGCTCCAATAACCGGGTTTATTTTTTCAAACGCAAAATCCCAACCGGGTTTTTTTTTGTACCATCTGAAATATTATTATGCATATTGAAACATTTACTTTACAAGTACATTGACTAAAAACATCATATTTAATTTTGATTGTAAGGTACATGAACAGTAGCAACATTCAATGTTCTTAATTATTGCAGTTGATCAGTCATACCCATGCCATGGTACAAAACAGTCAAAATGAATAAAGTACTTTCGGTGTTGATATTTTCACACCTTTTCAGTAAAATCGGTATTTTGTTATTCAACCATAAATGAAAATTACAGTACTATGTATTTTTATTCCAATCCAAACGTAAATGAACTTGAACCAGTGACTAACTCAAAGCAGTGGCTTGTCTACATCATAAACAACGATTTTTGTGAGATTGCCATATCCCCTGCGTTTCTAGACACTTGCGTAACATTGCTGTCAACCCAAACTTCTGAGCCTTTCAATTCACAGATTATCTTTGTTAGCAACACCCACTGCTTTCCCTTTCTCTCGTTTACGAGGAAATTTAATTGAAAACATTTTCGATCCGCCATTTTTTCAAGAAAAACAAAACATCGAGGCGCGTGTAAATTATGAAATTTGATGGTACGGAGACGAAAAAATCCGGAAAATCCCGGAAATGCCGACCAGTTGGTCAGAACGAAAGCCGGTCGGCCTCAAAATAAAAGTGGTCGGTAAACCCGGCTTAAATGGCGAATGGAAAACACTGATGATTATTATATATCTAGTTGGAACATTCTGTAAATTTTTGTTACAGTTTAACTTCTATGCCCATTTATTTTTTTTTATTTCGGTGCATGTAAATCTGGGATGTTAATTAAGTTGCCCTAATATGGCTAATAAAATCATCAACCAGACAATAGTAAGAAAATTTAGGCGCGCCATCCCCTTTCTCCTATAATTAATACTTTTTTTTTATTTCAGAATTTTATTTTTATTTTTTATTATTGTTTTGAGAATAATAATCATTTTAAAATTATAACCATAATTATCTTGTATTATCCGTCAAATTTACTGCTTGGCAAGAAATTTATGTTCTATTTAAAAGAATCGCTTTGACTTTGATTTTTCGAGAAAAAGTTTTTTTTCCAAAGTTTACCTCAAAAGTGACGGATCAATCTTAAAAGTTATTTTTATTTTGAAAATATGTTTGGATTCCCGAGCCTTTCTTCTTTACAATGATAACAAAACAAATATTGTAATTTTAGGAAATAAGATGCTTTTGCGGATCAAAAGTGTATCGTTTATAGGTTTTGGAGAATATTCTATATACAAACTTCCAGCAAAATGATACCAAATTTTAAATCAAAAGTGACGGATGAAAACATCAACTTATTTTGAATTGAAAAACATGTTTAGAAAGAGGAAAGATTAAATAATCTGAAAATAACAAAACAAAAACTTATAAGTCTTCATGGGATCGGTGTTTGCAATTTTTTATCACAATTACTATATAAATCTATATAGTGATTAAGTCGTGACATCTCTGATTATTTGGCGCATGCGCAACATGGGGGAGGACAATATGTGCCATATGGACGTTTGACGTTTTTGTTTGACGTCATGACTTCAACCGTTTTCCGATTTTTTTTTGTATTCGATGCATGTTCGATAACTCAGTGATTAATTTTATACCAATTAAAGTCTCCTTTCATTGAATCTAAGATCACTCTTGGGCACATGCTCATTTATGTCTCGATACCATCAACCGGAAGTTGTCTACATTGTGGCCGGATGTGTTCTTTTCAAGAGTGCAATTAGAAGCGCGTATTAATAAAGTTGAAAATGAATTAAACACCTATTCTCCGTTAAAGTGTGTATATGGCCAAAAAATGTAGAAAATAATTTAAAGCTTTGAAACGAGTGAAACTATGTATTTTCGTGAAGAACCCTTGTAGAACAAACAAAATGCAAATTTTTAGGACTGAGGCTTGAAAAATAATTTTTTTTACATACATTGACATGAAAGAGACCAATGCGCAATTATAATCTACGTTTGATAAAAATCCTCATTTTCTTGCAACCTCCTGTTAATAAAACTGAAATTCAGAAAGGTTTTTGTTGGGAAAAAATTAATTCAATGATTATAAAGACTTCAGCATTTATATGGATTTGATAGAAGTTGTTAATAAAAATAAATCTCGGCTAAAAACCATTCGGCTATTTTTTAAATTTTAATGCTATGTTATACTACGTTTTCTTTCATTTACAATTAAATTATTACCTTTGAGATGTCAGTGGTCATTGAGAGTGAAACACAAACCAACGACTTACAACTCCTTCTTATTCAAGATTAGAAGCGGCTATTTTATTCATAGTATTTTTCAATTTGAGCTTGGTTTCGGTAACGTATATTACAACTGAATTGTAACGTAGGTTACAATCTTGCTAAAATCACATTTGACTATCACATAATTCATATACCAAATATTATTTTGAATTTATAGGAATACAATTATATCTAATATTAATAACATGAAAGACATGGGATGAATCCAGAAAAAAATCACAAATATATTCGCTCATTTAGAGCCCATGAGTAATAGAGAAAAAATATTGGTAAAAATTATGAAAAAAAAGACTTTTTACTGTCATACATATTCTCTTGGTTATTTGTTTTATGCATTTCGTGTATATGAATTATATTTACTCGAGAAACTGCTGCTGGTGATTATTTCAATCATGCATTTAAGGAAAACCTTAGGTAACGTAGATTACTGTTTGCTAATCAAAGCGGGTAATAAGGAATATAGTAACACATTTACAACACAAATTGAATGAAAATGTATTTGTTAATTAATCTTTACCAAGTTATTATGTGATTCAGCTGTCAGTATCGTTTTGGACATGTAGTCTAACAGAAATATCTAATGGTTTATAATATGACATTGATGAAACCTATGAATGCGTAAAGCTTATTTCAATGTTTGCAGCATTTCCTTTTTGTTTCATCGTCAATTTTGCATCTCCGACCACTCCTCAGAAGAGCTTAAATGTTCCCTGATTTAACAAGTAATCTTAATTTTATTTCTTTTAGTATTTAAAACATTACGTTGGGACAGGGCTATTCGAACAAAGATTGAGTTTCACCAATTCTTTCTTCCCTTAGAAAGTCATTTTCGAGATCATCATTAGAATCCATAATTTATATCTTACGATGGTTATTTGTTTTGGAAAGGAGCAGGCGATGATGGTGTGTCAATCCATTTACTGAAGCGGTATGGGCCACCGTTATGAAGACCTTGATTTTCGGGATTGGCACTACTTTACCCAAGGATTTCAGGAAAAACTATATTATTGAAATATGTGATTTTAGATGTAACACTGGGTTTTCTGTATCAGAATTTGGGAAATGACACACGAAACGTAGATAGTTATAATGAAAATAATAAATTCTTTCTCCATTTTTTGTTCCCTATATGCTTTCTACTTCTTAGTATTGATTACAGACATCCTAATAGGCAACAGCGGTAAACATGAAATATACGTTACTTTCTACAGTAATCTACGTTGCTTCTATTTATCCGTTTCTGGTCTTTAAAAGTACATTAATGACCATTGTCTTTGAAGTCACACAAATTCACAATGCTAGAGCAAAAAAACAAAATATACATTGCATACATAATAATAAATATAAAGACAAAAAATATGTTTTCAATTTCTCATTTCTTTTTAAAATGTAATATACGTTACGGTAACTTCTAACTTTTGAATATATTGCAAAATATCGGATGTGACGTCAAAAACTTAAAGTATTGCTCAAACACGGTGTAATAACGTCTGCATTCCGTACGTCCTACAGCAATGTAGTGACTATTAATCAGTAAGAATAATAACACCGTAACGTAAATTACATAACGTAAATTACGTAACTTTGCTGGAGACATATTTTTGTGAAGAAAAAAAGCTTTCTGGATTAATTTTTTGGAGAAATTAGGTCAGATATAGTGTAGTTTTCGTTTTATTAGCCTCAGTATATGCTCATCTTGTTAGTATTGAAATAGTTGGCGTAACGTTGATTACTTCCTTAAAAAAACTACTTAAGCTCTATTGGAAAAATGGTCATTATTTTGGAACCGATCGATAAATGGCTGACAATTGTTGTTCTTATTGTGAAATAAGACTGTTTGCAATAGATATTTCGTATTTTATTGAATATTTGGTCACATATTTGTTTACATTATGACCTACAATGGGTACGGGTAACGTTGATTACGGAAATCAGGCGACAATCTTGAAAAGTGAAGTATGCAAAAAACTTTTGACGCTATTGTAATGAAACTTTCTGAAAACATCTTGCCATTCATATCATTACATTTTCCAACACAAAATATCTCGAGTTCTTTGTTCATTTTTAGAATATCCTGATGTGAATTTTGCACTTTTCCAAAGCGACATTACGTTTTTCGATATGTGCAACATATCAATTGGTCATAAATTTTAACTAATCAAAGATTTAACTTGCATACATCGTCTAAAAAATTCTATAATGTCTACCTTTACTAAAAATAACAATTTCTACCCAACCGATAACATAGTTTTGTCAATTTTTACTCATAAATACCGGCGACAATCAAAAAATGAAAGTGGACACTTTAACGGAGAATAGGTGTAAAGCGAAAAAACTAACGGTTTTCTTTTGAATCAGTTTCACCAAAACGTCAGTGGACGTTTATTTTGTTGAGTAGTATATGATCAAATGTTACCGAAAATAGTGTAAGGTGGTCCCTGGAACGCATTTTCCCTGGGAATACAATTAATATATGCCACACTCGTATGTTTCCTAAGACATATTAAGTGGAACATGGTTGTAAACTGCCTAACTGTGTCTTTTAGTCTATTGGAGTTACTATTTGTGTAATGGTTTCATGTCATATACTCCATATCGTTTCGTAAAATAACTATTAAAGGCATTTTATAGTTTTTGGAAGATGACTTGTTACCCTTCGAGAATTGATTGATTGATTACTTAGAGTTTGACGTCAAGTGAGAAATATTTCAGCTATATCAGGACAAGAACAAGTTCATCAACTAAAGAAACGTAGAAGAAGAAGAAAAAAGGTAAAAAGGACAACAGGGGTTATGAATTTTGACTGCTACTTGAAAGAAAGGAGAAATGGATAGGGGCGGGAAATTAAGCCTACTATACGACACCCTGTGTGTCTGGTCTCCTTTAAAGGGGTCTTTATAATGCGTGGTTGGGGCTTTTCTCCACACAGTTCGGCTACAATGGTTCGCGGTCAGGGATTCCTTTTTATGACCTAACTACTCCGCATAGTTAGAGCATTCCCCAAGCTGGGCACGCCCGAGGCAACTCTGTTACCGGAGCCACTGGAACCCGTTTAAGGTAACGAGGACTCCAAGAAGAACTTGGAAAACCAAAACCATCTTTTTTGTTGCTAGCGTATAAAAATTTTACTTTCAAAATGACATTTAGTGTACACACTAAGCAAAACTACTATATATATGTATTTGACAATATAAAATAATATTGACACCATCTTCCTATTTGCCGACAACCCAACGGGACTGATATGTGGATACCGGATTTATTACGAAAAAATAGTCAACTATGCATGTGAAAATATTAAATATGTCTAAATATAAAACAATGTACACAGATATTTAAAATGTTTATATACAATGTACAAAAGATGATGATCTATTTGACCTATTTCGAAAGTGAAAAATATCAACCATCTCAAACTTACAAGCCATGGTATTTTGACTCTGAACTCGGGAAACTGACTACCTCAGCCGAGTACCCTTTAGTTCTTTCTTGAACGAAAGTTTGATAGATTTTATCTTGTTACTACCCGTGAACTGTCACTTGCGTTTTACAAGCTATGTGATTAACCTCTTCTCTCCTGGATCTGTTTAATAAATGTCCTGATAACTCTTGGGGTATTGTCACTTCAATATAAGCAGAAGAAAACTACACTATCAATGGTGTTTTACCCAATTATGGCAAATTTGCTCTCACTCGATTAAACTATAGTTTTTTCCATTTGTGATCTTTGTGTAATAATTTTCTTAAATGACATTTCAAAAGTGAATGAGGAAAGTATCGTACTTTTACACATCATGGTATTTTGACCCCAGCATGGGAAAATGATCTCTATGAACTATGGCTTATATTCAATACACATCGGCAAACGAATATTTGAGCAAAATTGAGGAAGGGGGAATTCAAAGAAAAAACCCAAAATCAACCTGGGAAAAGATATCTAATTTCAACATGTCGTGATATTTCAACTATCCACTATGGGATATTGACTTCCCTATTAATACATTTCTTATATTGTTTCTATAAATCATTATCATATGTAGGGATCAACATTCCAAGGCTGTCATTATACCAAAGAGGGGTATCACTTCTTCTATTGCGGAGGTCAATTAAATACGGCTGTACAATCTTCATGGGGGTAAATTTAACACGTGATCATTTGAAGCCCGCATTAAGTTTTGCTTGTCCAAGTCCCCATCGCTATTTTTTGTAGTTGTTTTTGAGTGAATTGTGATTATAATTTTCGGTGATCTTAAATAATTGCATTTCATGATATTTATTTGGCATATAAATGTGAAGTTGCAATTCCCATGAAGCATATTTGACCACATGTTCATGTGGCGGAAAATTTGTCAAAATAAAATCCCAATGTACATGATGAACTTTCTTGTAAATATATTGTGTTTTTTTTTAATATTTCGTTTAAAAAGTGTTGACCGGGCGCACATTTTCAACATAAGGCGCTACCGCGCTTCATTAAAAATGTGCCTCGGACAAGAGTTTCATACCCCAGTGAAACTTCCAAATAATGCATTCAATTCTTAAATGCATTAATGCAATACCTTCATTTGTCTTACAAATTATTTAATCATTTAGTTTATGAAATATAAATATTTCCAACGATCCACGAATTTCTCAAGCTTTGTTAACTGTTGCCATCTAAGTTATGTTGCGGATTTAATAGACACATTTTTAAAAAGGAGTGGGGCAAGTAAGGACAATGGTTCCCATTTTTACCTGCAATTGGCCAAATAGTTACGCATGACATTGTATCTTAATGTGTTTTAAACCGAAGAGTACAATGTGTAACTAAGTTTCGTTATTGCTTTCATCTTCTGAGAATTTCTGTGAATTTGTTTTCTTATTAGCTCGAGTTCTAAATCGGTATTCACCTTGGATGAGGTGTGGACTTGCCGAACCAGTTTCATACCTAAGGTCGTCTTGGACAAAGCATAGCATTTGGAACACATGTTGAAAGGAGACTCATGTACAGTTGTGTCTAAGTTTGGTTCCAAATTACCAAGTAGCTTACAATGAGATCTGTGAATGTCATATATCTCTTTTATTGTCAAATGTTCAAATTATTTCCTCGCTCGGAGGAGGCATTTTTGAATGCGTGTAAAATTAAAAGGGACCAGTACAGGAATATTGTGACAAAGTTTGGTTCAAATTCGCTTGTAGGAAAAGATCTTTACATGCTTTCCGATAAGGTCAAATTGCATTCAGCTTGATCTTATGCAAACTTATTAGACATAGTTTTTGTCTTTCCAATATTAAACTTAGTATAGGGTCTAATATTAAACTTAGTTCCTCCATGGCAACCATCTTGGTTGAAGTCCTTTTAGATATTTGAGATGAAAAGCATTGTTTTCGGACCCTCTCTGCTATGATTCCCTAAGGATCAAAAAGGCAAGGATCGACAGAAATTATAAAATAACAGCAATTTAAAAGGGTTTTCCCATAGCTTCTGAATGTGCGCCACATCCAGATTAAATACACTGACAATCTTTTGCACTTTTATATCTTCAAATGCTTATTTTGTCCCCTTTATTGTGGCATTTTTATACAAAGTCAAGCACAGAATTGGAGAAAAAATACACGAACAAGCTCTTCCTTTGATACTATGTAAATTATACCAAATTCTAATATGGGAACAATGGAAACCATGACGACCAGCCATATGAAAATCTCCAATAACATATGAGCGACTTCACAGCACTTTTTATGCTGAAACAGATGACGTCATAATATGTTTTGTGCACAAAAACGTCAGTAAATCGTATGCAATGGCTTTCCTTGCCGTGTACACTATAGGTCCGCAAAGATAATTAAATGTCATTAGAATCGAAATGATTCATGTTCGCCGGTGGTTTGTAGTCGATTTACATATGGGTGTCCATTATTTTCGTTTATTTTACCCCTCGCTCCGCTACGCTACGCTCTGGGTAAAATATTAACGAAAATAATGGCAACCCATATGTAAATCTCCAACAAATCACCGGCGCCCATGAATTATTTCTTAAACATATTCTGCCTATAATGTTTGTAAAATACTACCACTTAAAGTAACGAGAAAGCACTCTATGGCACTCTATGGCACGTGAATTTTGTAATTGTTTTAGGTGACAACCATTTGATTTTCAGTGGTGGGCTTGAAGACTTTTTTAAATAGATAATTTAATCATGGTGTCAGTGAAAATAAATATTTAAATCCTTTTTGTCGTGAAAATAAATAATTTAATTTTGATTTGAAGAATACATTTTTTGTTGCAAATGCGAATTTTAATTTGATGTCACATTGGTAACAATAAATAATTTGTTCGAGATTTTCATGAAAATAAATATTTTTTAGGCAAAATCAACCAAGCCTTCAAGAAAATCAAATGGTCGTCCAAAAACTGTGTTTAAATGGTCTTGAAAACATTTATTAGTTTTAGCTATTATATTCCAGATATACCTAGAGTGAGGACAACAAATTATGGTGAGAAATCATTTACAGTTGTTTTATGGAATAAATTACCTGATAATTTTAAGAAAAAAAATGCAATTCGTAATAACGTCAAAAATTTTACATACTTGGAATGGTTATCAATATAAATGTGATGCATTTAGATAATTTCGATTTGAACTGCACTGAAAAAGAGATAAGTTAATGAAATGGCCATCAACAAAGACTGGATTCCAAGTGTTATTTATTACTTCTGGATCAATGTCTTTATTCTTGTTGGACTGTACTTCAACCGAGCCTGTACTATACTGTCGGTCCCAAAAATGTTTTTATTTGAGAACTTGCAATAATTAAATTTGTATTTAATCTTGGTAGTATCTCTCTGGTGCAAAACTTCGTCCTTAGCTGATTTTGAATGGATCTTTTTTTTTTGGTTATTTGAAGGCGGAGAGTTATTGATATGACAAGAAAAAATCACGTGGAGCTTCAAGCCTATTAACAGCTCTGAAAGATGATCTTCGTGCTTCCGATAAAATATAGTTTGCAAGTTTCTATCAAAATCTTATACATTGTGTATTTAAGTTATATTTTTTCATTTTTCTTGAGTTGAATACGGTGCTGTGATATTAAATTTAAAACAATATGCATGTTTATCAAATTAATCGTTTTTTTTTATATTGCGTCTCGGATCAACCAGTCTGCCGCGCAGTTGCATAATGCATCGGTCTGTATGATTGATTTACCTCCCTTTGTACACTCTTCGAAAACATAAATAATTTTATTCAAAATAAATTTGTTTACCTGTGTATTGCACAATCGACATACATACGAAATCACACAATCCGATTATTTTCACGTATTACGGAATAACTTAATACATGCAGACGTATGCAGTAGTTCTTTGGATGACTACGAAGTTTTGCCACGTGTAGATTTTCAGGGCTTTCGAGTTTCAGCTCTATCGGAGCTTTGATTCATCTTAACATTCATCTTTCGCATTCTAGTTTTCCAAATGTTTTGATACATGTAGGTCTTTTTCGCAGAAAGAGAGTGTGTCAATGGCTGTCTTTGGAAACTGAGTTCATAGTAACTTCGTAATATATACATGTAAGTGTTTCATTATGTTTTGGTCTAAGATTCAACACAGAAGTTCTAGAAAAAAAAAAAACGTGATTGAAAGGACAATGTACTTTCCTGTTGTACAAGAGAAAATCTTCTTTCACAGATCAGTTATATGCTCTGATTACAATGTCTAATTTATGTTTGAATTGTTTTTATCTGTATCCTATCCGCTCTGGAAAAAAAAAATACAAAATCAAAGAAAACCCACACTATATACCAAATCATTTTTTATGGATGATATTTTTCTAATGAATTGCTGTAAAAGTAATATGTTATTTTATTGTAGGCGGTCCCAGATCCAGATGTAGCTTTACTGAGGTTTATATAAAACGGGAATTGTTTTGGCAAATTCTAGGTCAAGGTACCGGATCTACCGTCAGGTTTTCAAGTAAACATCCGAACATTTTGACAGTTCCGGAAATCGGATTACGCATGGAATGTATTAAATCAGTGTACACCAAAAGAGGCATATTTCGTTTGAATCGGTGCGTATCATGTACAATCCATTATATATTTTTTACTACAAAATCAATCGTTATAAATATTACAATATCATCCGCTTTGGCATCAAAGCCTTTACATCTATTGGGTTCCTTAACTTCATAAGAATCCTTACAAAGATTCATTGCGGGGTCTTCCAGGTGTACTCCTTAGCCTCTTTCTAAGCTTCTTACTACTTTATTAACCGCAGTCAGATATGGCCTGAGAATTTTATTTATGTATTTTAAATATCTACAATGATGCATCCGAAAGGTTGCAAAAACAAATGAAAGGCATTTTCTTCGACTGTATTTATTGAACAAAAGATTGAATTGTTGACATGAAAATAAATACACTAAAACATAACATAACAACAGGTAACATTACTGACATGTCCTCGGGAACCTTTGATGTAAAATCAATTACCTCTTAAAGTAGTGAAACGGGTCACCTTAGATCCCATATAGTCTATGTTAAATCACTAAATTTGATTTAATATGCAAATCAGTTAATCAACTACGCAATTTTTTTTATATGATCATCCATATGCCATAACACTTCTTCCAAGCTTTACGAGTGTAGAGCACCGTAAACGTGGTGAAGCGGTGTGAGAGTGATGTGACAGTTGGAGTGGGGCATCCCAGGTTTTTATTGTGTTAGTCTAACTCAGTTCTCTTTCTTTTGCTTTTTTCCTGTTTTCATGCCTCCTCTTCTGTTGTTTGAATAACTTTTATATTCCGTTCAATCAACTATCTCCGATCACCAGGTGACCTGTCTCGTGCGAACTAGCTGATATGACGCAATATACAGTCATGTCATCTGAACGTTTGAAACAAATCAGTCTGTCTTTATCAAAACAGTCGAAATTATATCTGGATCTGGTTATAATGCATTATGACTGCTTCTGTCAGAGATCTATAATTACATGACCCAACTTGACTACAAATAGCTATAAATGCTCAAAAATATTCATCGCAACTATTACAACAGCTATGAAATTTGAAAGCATGGGGGAAATAGTGACATTTAATTACCTAACCTAATTACAGATATCCATAAAAGGTCATAATTATTCATCACAACAATTACCAGAGCCATGAGATGTACAAGCAGTTGGTCAGAATGACACAGAATGACCCAACCTGACCAAAGATAGCTATTTATATTCAAAATTAATAATCGCAACTACTGTAACATCTATGAAATCTGTAATCTTAAGGTTAGAATGACATTTTCTGACCACGCAAACACACAGATAACCATAATGATCATAACCATTAACACCGCCATGAAATATGTAAGCAGGGGATCAGAATGACAATTAATGACCCGAGTTGACTACATGTAGCCATAAATGGTCAAAAGTATCCATCGCAACTGTTACCACAGCTATGAAATTTGCAAGCATGGGGGTCAAATAATTAAATACCTTAGTTATTGTAAATTTAAATTCTGCATATGCGCATTTCGACAACTTATGTCTTTTCAGTGCAGATAAAATCTAAATGTTTGGAAGACCATAGACTCAAAGATGTTTGAAAACTGGTATCGAGAACAAATAACCAATATGATCTAAAAAAGCCAAAATCAGCTAAGGACAGAGCTTGTCAAAATGACATTTAATGACACAAGCTGACTGCAGAATAAATGATAATAATTATTCATTCCAATTAATTTCACATCCATTAAATTTATGAAACCAAGGTCAGAATGACTGACACTTTAAAATGATCCAACTTACCACAATAAGCCATAAATGGTCATAATAAAATATTTCATAGAATAAAAAAGATAACAGGAAACACCTACAATGGCCGAAAAACATAGCCACATGCCACAAAGTAAACAGGAACTGTACAAGAGAAAAAAAAAACCACAATAAAAGAACAAAAGACAATCGTAAACAGCGATAGGGTCTCGGGACAGCCGGACTTGGTACCGGCACTAGCAAAAGCCAGTGGTAGGGTTAAATCGGTTAATGGGTACCCAAACCTCCCCTTTCTCTGTCCCGTTTTCCTATAGTATAATAAACATACGAATAAAACCAATATCACTATTTTCATAGCCATGAAATATTGCAAGCATAGGGTTAGAATGACATTTTATTACCAAACTAACAAACAAATAACCATATGTGGCCAGCATTAGTAATCACAGTTGTAACCACAGCTATGAAATTTTCAAACAAGGGTAAAAATGATATTTTATGAGCCAATCAATCAATATATCACAATAAAGGAGAATAATTACGTATATCAACTATTTCAACAGCCATGAATATAAGTATGATATTTATGACCAAACCAACCTACAGATAGCGATTTATGGTCAATAATGCACCTGAACTCACCCATGGGTTTTTTATTGGGTCCGTTTTGTTCATGTTTGTGTGTGTGTGTCTTCATTTTTTCTTTTCTGTGCCGTGCTCATGTTGTGTCTCTGTTTCTTTTGTTTCCTATGTTGCCATTGTCCTTGGATTATTCGTTTTGGATTGACGGTTCGGTCCTCACTTACATTGTTCATCACAACTATAATCCCATTCAAATATTTTGCTTGTATTACCTCCATTTTCATTGTTGGTCATGTAATCAAATTATTTGGGCCATTATTTTCATGTCTGTTTTTAGGGTGAACAAACTGCCGTAAGACTTGAGCTATTTGATCGGAGGGGACTTTGAAAGTTCCTTTATGCAATGAACCTATCCTTTAAATTTTATTCTCCTACATTTTTCGCTTTCAAATATACATATTTAAATCCTACAATCCACAATGCTTCCTCTTACTGTCAAACCTTCACGCTT